>VOQJ01014937.1:32266-63630 GCA_015052665.1 Apistogramma diplotaenia
TTTTTTGTTTGCCACGCTCATCTATAAGGGATTTTGAGAGGCAGGGGAGGGGGGGGGGGGGGGGCATCACTTTGAGAAGTGACCAGGTCAACAGTTAATATTCTGTTTCAGCAGTGTTGTCAAGGTTATCATGTCACAGGTCTGGACAAGGGTAAGGTATTCACGACTGAACCACTTTGCTGATTGAGTCGCCAGCAAATTAGTTTCACAGAGGAAAAAAAAAAAAAGAGGGCGTACTTAATATCAAATCAGAGCTTGTCTGTCATGATTTACCAATTGTATACAGCACTTTTTTATTCTGAATTGATTATATTACTTGGGCTGATCTTGTAGCTTAGCTACAAGACGACTCAAATCAGGTGGACAGCTGAGTCACTGGTCAAATGGTCAAAGCGGCACGTGAAGAAGGTCTTTCAAAGTTTATCTTTGGACATTGGCTGCTTTTTCAAGAAGTGGATGACACTGAGAAATATTGTCAATGCCACACTCCTGCTGTTACCTGCCTCCAATTGAAGGTCCCACCCTGACAGGTATGAGAAGAATTAGCTGGCTTCACCACAAGCTTCGGTCCATATGGAAGCGAAACCTTCTCATACGAAATCGAGCATAACCCTTCAGACTGAGCTCCACATTAACCTGAAAAGTCTCCCCATGGCTCTCAGCAGAAAGGGGAGCCAGGGCATCCAAAGCAGTCGGTCTCCAGGAAGATCAGAATGGTTAAACACCACATGGTGCCAGGGAATTCCACACATACGCACCGTAACTCCAAGTTCAAACAAGCAGCTGCCATAACGATCTACACCTGCTCTTATAAAAGGGAAAATGGCATCCTCAAGTCCTCACAGTAATAAAAACCTAAAAAAGCAGACTTTTTTAAGATTAGCTCCTTTTTAAACCTCTTGACTTTTTATTGATCTTTTTATATGTATCTCGAGTTATTGCTGCTATGTCTAATAACAGTTTTCTGGAGCACATGGTATCTTTAAACGGCTAAAGAAATCATGTTTGCGGCAGCAATAATATCATGTAATACCAGCGCTTTTCCCACCATGCTGTTTTTTTTTTTTATTCATTGATCTGTGCTCTAATTACTTTGGAGTTCCAGTCAATTTTATATTGATATACTGAGGATTGGGTCAATAATGTTCCGAGCAAACAATTACCAGACATCCCTGGCAGGCATGAATCAAAATGAAGACGGAGTAGATTTCCCAGTGTCTGTACAGCGACGCATTAGACAGACACTCGTTCCTGAAAATAATGTCTGATGCCTCTCAAAATGGCCCCTCAAGATATTACCAGTTTATGGATTTGTTAGATTAAATTGTGCTTCTGTTTTAACATAACTCCGTGGCTTCTTTTTCTTGCTTTTTTTTGGGGGGGGAGGGGGGCTCTGACTCACATTCAGCACTGTATACGATCAGTCATTTCAGTGCAATCTTGTTTATTTCGCCCCCACCGACATACACCCCCGACCCGCTTCGGAAGTTGAATCTGAGTCAGTAAAGCTGTGGGAAAACGAGCCTTCAACTTAACAGTGCCTTTGAAATGGTCACGCAGACTCGAATGAACAAAGAGACTAGAATGATTTTTCATGTGTAGGTGTACAAAAAGGAACCTTTTTTTTTTTTTTCAAATGTATGAATTAATTAGGATTTTTCATCAAGTAATATGCATAAGTGTTCTGTTGGAAAATAAATATACTGCTTGTGATTAATTGTATTTAAATCATCAGCACTTTGTTCCTCAGAGTAAGTGGGCAGTTTGTGTTATTTTTTAGTGTTCATCTAAACGCAGAATAAGTGCAGTCATAAAGAATATTGTACTTTGTTGCACTGTTGTACTGAATTGCACATTTGTTTGCAATTAAACAACAAATAATTCTGCAGGTTATTAAATTGCTTTTTGACCAACAGGAAAAGACCTTATGCAAAGAACTAAAAACAACAACTAACAGGCTAGTTAATAGCTTTGGGGCCTGAAAAGTGAAGCCAATGCAGAAATGCCTTGTCCCACCCCCCAACCCCCCTCATTATGGCTACTGTGAGACAGCCTCGTTACAAAAATAATTAAAATTGTATATAAACATCAATTGAAAAACCTGAGTAAACAACTCTGCTGATGAGTTATTGCCTTAGTTGCTAACTTTATAAAATGACATTCATTTTTGTACATGATCAGCTAGTTTAGGGTTTGTGGGTTGGACTTGATTCATAATTACCTTGGTTATTCAGGTACAAAGCTGTTCGTGGTTTGAGTCCTCACGGTGCATAAAGATGATCCGTTTTAGCAGATCTGCCAGCAAGGTGGAGACATTGAATGTGTGCAAGTTGAAAGTCATTTGCAGCATTGATAATAATGTTGCTGTCTTCTAAATGAAGCTAAGTTTTAAAGCAATGCATTAATAAAATAGGCTGGGGTATATTTGAAATATTTTTTAAACCAATAATAAATAATCTTTAGCACAACTATACAGGATCAAGACATATCAATATATTGACTGTTGCAAACTATTGTTCAAAAATGTAACGTGGTGTGATAATCAATGCAAAACGTTAATTACATTTAAGACAGAACATCTGTGCTCATCTTTCCAAACATGCTCGGGATCATTTTTCTTCCCTGCCCGTTTAGTCCGAAATGTACACATTTATTCCCGTCCTGTAACTATAGCAGCAAAAGATTGTGAATATATGGGAGCTTGAGTCATTTTGGTTATAATGTCTTGTAATGAGCTATGAGGAACTTCTTGTCTTTATGGATTTCTTTTTAAATGACTCGCAGCTTTAAATGTGGTCAAGATTAACTGTTTTGTATCTACATGACAGGTTCAATGACTGTGTGGGAAATTACAGTGACTGTTAAAGCTCTGCAAGAGGAAGCAAATGTTCCTTACAGACTGAGAAAAATGCTACATACTGTTGACTAATAGATTACATAGCACTTCCTCAACAGTTGTACCTGTAACTCGCACATCAGGTGTCGCAGGTGGAGGTGTGATGTACGCCACTAGGTTGTCATATCTCATTAGAAGCGGCAAGTACAAAGTTGCCCGGAAGCTTTAGACAGCATCCCAGGTGTGGAGTGTGCCAGTTGATCTGGGTTTACGGTCCACTTCCCATTTGTTTTTCTCTCATTAACCAGCTGGTACCTTTTTACTTTCAGATTCAATCTATTTCCAACTAAATTATTTTCTTTGCATAAAAAGATTTTAAACACTGAAAACATGTGTAAACATTAGTCTAATGATAACAAATGGAAAACAAAAAAAAGCAACATTAAGCAACAGGAGACTTTTTCATTCTTGTTACTAGTCCAGTAACCCCACACACGTCTCAGCCCAGTGGGCAGGGAGCACTTGCTGCTGAAGTTGTATATGCAGTCTCACAAACAATCACAATGCTGTTCAGCTGTGGCAATCAGACAGGGAACACTTGGAGCAGAGAGGGAGGAGAAGAGCGGCTCTCTTTCGGAAAGAAGCCAAAAGGTCAGTGGCCATAACAGCCTCCTCCATAAGAATAAACCCAGCTCTTTGTGTTTGATGTTAAGATTATATCCTTGGGATAATAAGGTCCAGCGCATCAGCCTCTGTTTGTGATTGCACATGCGGTTCAGGAACTTCAGGGGGTTATGATCAGTATACACTACAACTGGGTCTGCACTGGGGCCTGCATAGACTTAGAAGTGCTGCAGGGCAACAAGCACAGGCAACTCAGTAGACGAGAGACTTGGCACAAGTTCTCAGTAATCACTGTAGGGTACAACGTAAGAACTCGAGGAGCTCCGACTGCGTGTGGCTAGGCCATTTTCAAGAAGGTGTCAGCACTCGTTTTAATGGTGGATAACAATATGCATGTTGTTTAATGGCAAGGGAATTGCCAACATCAGTATCGTGCTCTAATACAGTCTGTCCTGAAGGTTCCATCCCAAACACAAGTGGGATATGCACAGGCACATACTTTCCACATATGTTGGCATCTTCCCTGGAGTAAAATGGCTTCAACATGTTAATATGACACAAATGCATCTGACACCTCTGTTCAGGAGTGTGAATGACATAATCGGTGTCACCTACCTTGCTTTTAACCACATATGGACGGGTGAATTACGCTGAGAGGGATGAGCCAGGTGTGAGCCTCAGCACTAGCACCTTGTCGCCAGGCTGAAGAGAACACTGTTCTGTTTCACAGTCTTTCCACATCAGCCTGAGAAGAGGAAACGCTGTCACTGGTTAAAGAACAAGCGTGATGTAAACATTCCCAAAACTGTGCAACAAAATCAAGGAAATTGGTTTGTTTAGGAGGGTTGCCAGGAGACAGCCTCTTCTCTTTAAAAAAAAAAGATCATGTCAGCACAGCTTAGATTTGCAAAGTTGCATCGGTAAAACTGAGATTCTTGCTTTGCCTCCCAAGCAGCAAATAGAAGTAAAGGCAGCCCAGTCTCCCTCAGTGTTAAGGCAATATTTGTGCATCATTGCTTTTAGTGTCTGATGCCACCTCTCTAGTGCACCTTGCACCTTGCTCCAGATGGTATAGACAAGAGAGGACGTGCTTAATGCTCAGAAATTGTAATGCCGGCTTGAACACTTTTGAGTGAAAATTGCTACCTTGAGCCATCTGTACCACTCTAGGAAAGCCAGAGGTTGTAAAGAATTTCAGCAGCGCCTTTGGATACCACAGGAGCAGTGATTTTACGGAGGGGAATTGCCTCTGGGAAATGAGTGGCACAAAACATAACGGTGAGCGGGAACTGATTACCAGATTTTGTTTTTGGCAGCGGGCCCACATAATCAACAATCACATGCTCAAAAGGTTCACCCACTACATGGATGGGTTTGCACCGAATCGGCCAAGTTCATCACCTCCTTTAATTTACGGGCCTGGGGACTAGTGAGCACAGAAAATCTTATCAGGATGTGTTTTCAACTCTTTGTCATGAGAAGCATTGGGTGCATCTACCACTATTAAGTAATACTTTATCCACAGCTATATAATTTCCCATAATGAAACTAACTTTTTACAGGGAAAAAATAATGCACTGCCACATCAAAGAACCCAGAAATCAATTTTGATGCAACATGAACACAGTGCAGGGGAGCAGGTGCATAAGATGTCCCTATACCTCTTACTATGGTGCTTGCATTACAAGAGGGACTCTGTGCTAAGGGGCAGGAGATGAGAGAGAATAAATGACTGTGAACCACCTCTGTCCCTCAGTATTTTCACTGACTTCTGATCCTCAGCAAGTCCTGTCAAAGACACATGTCCATCAAAGACAAATGATTTAAAACACTCATCAGGTTCATCTGGCTCGGCCAAGGGCTCAGAAAGATTTACACTTCTAATTAAGTTGACAGCTTTTGTTTTGTTTTATGAGGGTGCTGCTTACATATGAAAGATAAACACTCCGCAATGACATATCCTGTTTTATGGCTGTAATAACATTGCCTCCCTTATGCTGGACTTGGCGGAGCACCTTTAAGTTGTTGGGACTATGATTTAGAACTGGTGGATGATTCACTTTTGCCCACAAAGAGCAAGGCAAATTCCTTTGACAGCACTGCAGCACCATAGCACTTGTGGTTCATTTAAATACAACCGTTTGCTCTGGAGCACTGTTCTTGAGCTCACCGTCTCGGTAATGGCTCCTCCTCTTTGCGCTTGCGGCGTGTGTGCAGATAGACTGCACGTAAAACAGCTGCTGCTGTTGTGTTATCAGTGTTTTTGTTAAAAACTGGGGTTTGCATGAGCTTAATGTTGTAATAGTTTTTATACACACGTGCCCTCCAAAATACATTTCTATTGCAGGTCTGTTTTTAGTCGCTAAAACACTACTTTGACGGAGCCCCGAAGTATCTAACAGTGACTGGGTTTTTTTTTTCTGTCATTACCAAATGATTGCATTGAAATAAGCCTCCACTTAAGCCTTCAGTTTCCCAAAATGGAGGAACCTGAGCAGTATTTTTAATAATATTAAATGCTGATGGGCCTGAGACTGAAGGAAGAGACACAACAGAAGTTTCACTGGAACTTTTATTCAAGCTGGTGGCTCCTACTGTAATGGCAGTCACAGCTTCAAGCTTATGGCAATTTACATGCTCTCTCCTTGGCCTCAGCTTCAAGTCAACATGAGACAAATGTGACAAATCAATAGAAAGTGGCTCAAACCGAGACAGGGAAGGGGGTAGTTTTTCTGAATCTCCAGAAATACCTGCATTGGCTTACTCCCAATAATCCGCCAAACCATTAAGAACAACTGCCCTTCACAGACCAAGACACAGGAATATCATAGTGAGCAACAACTGCACACAATCTTTTTGGTAAGCATCAAACTGCTCTAACACAGGGTCACTTAAAAAGGTCTCTAAATTAAATGAAGCCATAATTCAGGTAACCCGGACAAGCCCCCATTTACATTACAACCAACACCAACCAAGCTTTAGGTTAAAACAAAACGACAATGCCAAAGCTCCCTTAAAGATGACTTAACATGGCTACCTGGTACTTACTAATAAACAGCTAACATTAATGTGTACCCCAGACAGGTTTATATTTAGTTAAGTGTTAAATACTCCAATCTTGGTGAGCTTTTGATTTATTTTATTTATTTGTGACCGTAGCAAGGTGCCAGCAGCAGATCTTGATCACAACCAGCCAAAATGACTCCAGTGGCATGCTGCATGCTTCAGTGCACAGAGACAGCAAAAATGAGAAGAAACTGTGGGATTTATCCCACCCCTTGACAGGTGGCATCAGGGTAATTTCAGCTGTCAGTGGTTTTAATGTTGTAGTTTATTGGTACAAATACTGGATAAAACAGATGTTTGTGGCTGGATCTATGAATTGAATACTGAAAAAAATCAAGAAAATAGCTGACATTTTAATTAACAGTGATACAGTATAATAATTGTCTTTGGCTGTAGTATATATTTCTACACCCTGCATCACATATTTAGGTTGAACCAGCATGAAGACAGCAATTGCTTCTTTCAGAAAAACAAAAATAAGAAATGGTTTGACATCATAATCTTTAAGCCAAATTAGCTTGATCTTAAAATTAGTCCATGATTTTATTTCTAATCCTCCAACTGATCTGAGTACTGCAGATGTGTGACTGTGCGTATGGAAGGTCAGTTGAATGTCTTTAATGTTGCAGTGTAGCCGCTGCGACTGACTCACTGACCACATCCTTTTACTGCAGAAGCCATTCTGCAGACACCTATGGAAAATGTGACATTAGATGCTAAATGTTTGCTTCACACATTTAACCTCCTTTTATTGTAACAGATGACACAGTAGTGAATACTATACACTAGCTCAAAAACATTTACATTTTTAGAGGCTGGAAAATGTTTCTGCTCCAGGCAGCTAAAAAAGAGAGAAAAATCAAGCTGAAAAGAGAGTGAGGAGAGAGAACATGTGTTTCTGAGATGGAATGTGATGAAAGGAAGTGAAAAGGAGCAGTTCTGGTGATTTCACCCTACTGTCAGATGGCGATACATATGTTGGTCATAAAATATGAAAGATTCTGTTGTGTGCACCCTTTAAAAGTGTCTTTCTAATGACAGTTTAAGAAATGTAAAGAGTACTATCATAATTTCGCACTATAAGTTGCTCTGGAGTATAAGTCGCACCATCCAAAAAAAGAGGAAAAAAACATATAGAAGTCGCACTGGACTATAAGTCTTATTTTTTGGGGAAATTAATTTGATGAAATTCGAGACCAAGAGTACATGTCTGGTATGTTAACATAACATATTAACAGTTATTCAGATAACTATCATAAAGAACATGCTAACACGTTTACCAAACTATCTGTCTCAATCATTGAATTCTTTATCCTCGGTGCCAATTCAAAACAACTCCACCCGCTCCGGAGGAAGATGAAGTGCTGCTTCCTGTTCTGCGTCGCTTTCATCAGACTCATCTTCAGTTGCAGTTACAGTTATTCCGGCCTTTCTGAACCCTGACGGGTTGACGGGATGTCAGTGAGAAAATAGCGTCTTAATAATTTCACATATAAGTCGCTCCAGAATATTAGTCACACCCCCGGCCAAACTATGAAAAAAGGTGCGACTTATAGCTTGTAGAACCACCTTCTGGCATCAATAACTTGTAGTAATCATTTTCTGTACAGTTTGTCTGCCTCACATTTGACTCTAGAATACTTTGGTATATAGACATCATGATCGACTCAGTGTCCTGTGAATGAGGATAAGCCCAAATCATCACCCTCTTCACCACTGTGGTTTTATCCAAATCTGGTGCTGTGCAATATAACCAGGCGCCTCCACTTTGGTCTTGTCTGTCTAAGGTACGTTGTTCCAGATGTTTTAGGGTTTGTTCAGCTTTGCGAATCTAAGCTGTGCTGACATGTTCATTTTAAAGAGAAGAGTCTTTCTCCTGACAATCTTTTTAAACAAGCCATAGTTGTTCAGACCTTTTCTAATTGTATCATATTATGACTTTCAACATTTAACATGTTAATTGAGGCCTGTCGATTCTGAGATGTAGCCCTTTGGATTTATGCAGTTTTGGGTGAATTTGCTGGGACATCCACTCCCAGGGAAGATGATGGTATTGTGTTATTTACACCTGAATGCTCCAGACCTGAAAACTGCCAAAACCTCTGCTGCTCGTGAGCAAAGGGTTAGGGATTAGGGTTACTTATATCTGAGAAGGTTAAAGCAGTAAATGATATCTTCATTGCAGCCGATGGTGCTGGTAGAGCTTTTGTAATCCCTGATGATATCAGTAGTGCGGGTGAAACTCTGGGCCATGGCTTTCTTTCATTTACGCCCTGGAAAGTAGATTGGTGTCACAACACATTTCAGATCATATCTGTTCGTTAGATAATTTCCTCCTGTTGTAAGGTGGGTGTTGTTCTACCAAGCATACAGCTCTTGTGATGGCATACTTCCAAATAAAGCAGCTCTTTCCTCTTGCAATGTCTTCTCTCACCATTAGGTATATCCTTGCAGTGGATCTCTGCATGGAGTCTGGTCTTGATTTCCAAATCTGATTAGACTCAAATAGCTGTTATGACAGTAATACTGAACTATGCTGACCTTGCTCTCATTATTTTTGAGATTTCATTTCTCTAGCTTTTTCTTTTTTCTGTGAAACCCGATCCTTTCTGATTGGTCAGTTTTCTGCAGGCTGAACAGACACCAGAAAGATATTGCTGTGCCCTCTCTCCGACCTTGGTTGTCATGGCACTGAATTAAAGCTAGTTACAGATCAAGGACAACAAGACAGGCAAAAACTGTAAAATTCCAAGATCAAATAAAGCCGAGGCTTTTACAGCGATGGGCTGGGGAATTGAGACTGTGTGTGGGATGAGCACGCAAGACGAGAGTGTGTACTGAATGGAAAGAGGAGATGGTTCTATAAAGGATGGAAATACACACCCAGTGAAATTATACATTTCTAAATAATATGGTTTTAGCTGCTATCATAGTATAATATTTGTGTGTTTTTTTGTTTGTTTGTTTTTTTAGCCGATGACACACATTTTTCCGTAACCTGTGAACTGTGCAGAGCCGGGACCGAAAACTTCCACATATACAGACGACAAATGAAGAACGAGGGACAGAGCAGCAATGTTAGGCCATCTGATGGTAGTACAACTGGAAATGAACATTTTCCAAGTGATTTTACTTTCCTCTTCTTGTTCTTCTGTCTGAACAGATTGTGCCACAGTCTCCAACTATAAGCCTAATGGTAATCAATGGGCTGAGGAGGCTCCAAATTGGCCTGTTCCTCTTGCTTTATCTGGAAGTGTTAAACAGATGTTGGGGAGGAACTGCACGCTGTGGTTGTCATGAATGCCGAACAATTATTGAAAACCTTTTCCCAAGCTGAAAAGGTTTTTGTCACTCCTCTGCTCTGAGGGAAAAAGCCAATGTAAATCTCCTGGCACTGCATGAAATGACAACAATGATAACAGTTTTTTGCCATAAGTCAGTACAGTGGCATGAAGCTCTGAGGAAATGTTCCCAGTGGACACATGGCCTAAGTTGCCATCCACTGCAAACACACATTGTAAAGTATGTCCAGGACTAAAACTGTCCCCGAGGGGTCTGCCTCACAAAAAGTACCAGGTGTGGCATACTTGGAAAAGGCCTGGGGGCCAACCGAGAAAATGCTGGAGGGACTCCAGCCCAGCTGGCAGGGGAGTGCCTGGGAATCCTGTGGGAAGCGCTCCATCATAAGTTACACAGGAAAAGGTACATGTTTGAATAGTGAGTGATGGGATAAATGGACACTGTAAGGTGTAAAAAGTCTATAACAAGTTATTACGCATATAATATGTCAGCTATCCTAGTATTTCTGACTCTTGACTGCTGCACCGAATGCAAGTAACAGTAATTTTATGTTTACCCATTTAATTTAGTGTAATATCAAGCTAAAAGGTTAATAGCTGAAAAATATTTCTCTTTGGATGTATTTTAGTCAAGTGTGTTTTGGGAAGTGGTGATGGCAGTGGAAGAAAATGTATTTGTTCAGTTTCATGAAAATCCGTTCAAACGTTAACGACACATTTAAATCAAAACCTAAAGAAAATATCTAGAAGAAAAGTGACGGGATCACAGAAGAGTCAGGGAGATGGAGGTTTTCCAAAGCAAGTGATGGACAGGAAGAACTCTGTTCGCATGGCTGTGAACCTTTAGTCATTTTGATATGGTAAAAAACCTTTCTGTTTATCAACAGCATGTTCACATTTTAGAAAAGTGTTCACTCCAGCAGATTCTGAACTTCTTAGAACAGCTTCCCTCAGCTGCTCAAACTACAGTGGATGAAAGATGTGAGAAATTTTGGCCTAGAGGAATGACTATAGATGAGACAGTTGGAGTTGGGCAAAGGTAGCGTTTGATATTCCCCGAAGCGCTTCACCCCCACCCTCCTACTTCAGCTCCTCTCCAGTGCATATTATCTGCTTAAACCAGGCGAGTGGATGACAGAATAAAAAGGCAAACAAAGAAAAATCAGTCACATTGAAAAGGCTATGAATGATACAAGGCATCCATTGGTAAGAGACAATATCCTGCATAATGCTGTGCTGCATAACATTACTGATATATTGTTGGTAGATGTGGGGAGAATACGGGTGGGAGGATCTTGCGGGGAAGATTAGTTATGCTGCAAAGGTTACCTCATGAATAAAATTCAAGCTTCAAATTTAAAATTTATTAATCAGCAATGTAGAAATGCCTTCCCATCATGCCTCCTTCCCCTTTGTGGAGTTGAGATGACAAGAAGATGGAAGTATTTGCTTTCATATCCTTTAAATAAATAAATTCACTAGTACCTCCCGTAACCGCAGTCAGGAAAAATGATCAACTTCCAATATATCTTTTCTCCCAAAGCTCCGAGCAGCTTCACTAATCCCCTCCATTCGATTTGACTCGCCTTTGGCTCTCGGCACCGAGACAGCAGAAGTTCAGCGAGTGCGCCGTCGGGCCGCTTTGGATATCAGGATTCTTATCAGTCATCTGGCAGCTCTCACATCAATCCAGATGGGGTGACGCACATTTGAGATAGAGACAAGGTAGCTGGACAAGGATGCCGTGGCATTTCCTGAGGTGCCCACTTGGAATTCAGAATGCATGAGCAGGAACAGCAGCAGCAGCCAAATGTTTAAGAGATTAAAAGTTTGCTGGAATGGGAGTTAATCAACTAGACTGTTTGTTTGTTCCTTCCCTTTCTCCCATTCTATTATCAGTGTTCAACAGCTTTTCAAGGCACTAATGTTGAAAGGGTGCTCTCAAATAATATTTGAATGAGGCATAAGTATTCACAGCACAGGGACAAAAATTATACAGTCCAGGGACATAAACCGTTGGGGGACTAAAGTATGAAATAAATTTTCATTTAAACAAAGTATTAGATACATCTTCACATCAATGACCGTTTCAAAAGCACTGTAATCGTTATTATACAGTAATCTACCAGGAATGTGCACGAGCATGCAGGTAACCCATTCTGCTTTTACCGAGCTCTGTTTTTATTTAGGGCTGCACTACAGTAGCTTTGCATAATTTACAATTAAACCAACAGTTGGGATAAAAGGAAAGAAAAAGCTCTTATTTAAGTTCCCTAAAAGCTTACTTTCTTCTGATTGGATGAGTGCAAAAAGAGCAGTGCATGGCAACACCACCTTTTCTTCCTCCCATTGTGGGGGGTTTCAACCTGCTCCTGGCAACTAGTTTGCTCATCAAGGCTGGATGGAACCGTGCTTTTATGTTTATGCCAAATTCTGATCCCACCATCTGAATGTCGCCACAGAAACCGATCAGCGTTTGTGAAAATCACTAATTTAGTGATTTTGGTGATTTAATGTAACTTGCCCTTCAAAATTGCCATTAATACATCAGACAAACCCCATCTGTAACCTAGCGATTAAACCAGCTGTTTACCAGTGAATCTGTCCTGTGTGAAATGTACAAACAAAAAGTTTGGCCATGAAAAGAAACTGTGTCCCCTGTTGATGTGCTTTTTTCAGCACCAAGCAGGTAGCGCTGCTGTGCTCATAGCCACGCCTGTGCCTGAGCATCCAGCATTGAAAAAGTATAAAGCAAACAGTTCCACCTTAAGTCAGGTTACGGTGCTCCACCTCATTGCCAAGCTGGTCACATTCTTATGAACAAGAACACTGTTTGTTTGTTTGTTTGTTTGTTTGTTTGTTTGTAAACATGGCATTAATGTGTTTAGCTGTGTTTAGGTCAAAGCTACAGTACCAAGCTCCTTTTGGAGAGCAAAGCATTTTCAAAGGTGACTCATGCTGCACACTGTGGGTGGTCCTTAAATGTCCAATGAATAAAATCCTCACAAATTCCAACAGCAGCTTCACCTCTCTGACCCTTCTCCCCAATAAGGCTGCCGAAGCTCGTTGCCTCACACTTGAGCTTCATCCCTCACTGTCTCCTCAGACATCTCCGTTTGTAATGAGAACGCATCACATTAAGGAAGTAATGCCATTACACGAGGCCTGTGAGTTGGTTGTAGGTATATGTGACTAGCAGAGAAGCGGTAAATCTTCTAATCACAATTTTTCCTTAAAATCTGATTTGGTTACCTTTTGCTCCGGCCTGTCCTGATGCAACCTCCGAGCTCTTTCAGCTGGTAATGAAATTCAGTCCCTGTTGTGTGTACAGACAAGATTTAATCACATAGTTTCAAACGGCTTTATATATTCAGCATCCTGGGGCTGTGGGATAAAATAACTGGCCTCACAAAACAGGGAAGATCAGTCACTGAATGAAGCACACATTTGCACACAACAGCACACTTGAACTTTAGCTTGCACAATTACTCCTCTTCACTAAGGTTTATTTGCCATCACTCAGTCAGCGCATGAAGCACCTTCATCTCTTCCTGCCACCCAAACAGCTCTCATTACTGCTCACTTCCCTCCAGCCTCGCTGCTCATTCCACACCTTCTGGCTGCCAGCAGGCACCAGAAAGCCCTGAGAGACCAACACTACATCTCTTCCCCGGCCAAGCCTGCAATCCTTCACCTGTCAGACTGGTTCAGTGCACTAACCTTGGAGCAGCTCCAATCCACTCACTCAGTGCATGCCCGTTCCACTAACTCAGACTGCTGGGCCCACACGCATTTGTTCCCACCAGCCTACAGAGGCGGCTGCTTCTTCTCGAGTTGTCAGTCATCCACGTGGGACGCTGACACGTAGCAGAAACTGACCACATTATGGTCAACATTCATGAGCAATATTGTGTGCCATTGAAATAAAATCAGGGGGGAGTAAAGGGTATCAGAGGCCTTTGATGTTGTGTCTTTCCTTCATTTCAGCTGAAGAATATTGGAAATCAGGAATGCCCTTCAGAAATGGGACTGGGTAATAATTAATTAAAGAGATGCTCTTTGCAGAACATTGCTAATTAAGGAACTTTCACAGGATAACATTCAAATTTATAGTGTTTTCATCAGAGAGTAAACTTCCCAAAAAGTTTGTGCATATACTATTGGGCTGCTTAATTTTCATTGTGCTTCAGGATGCAGACTATCCTTGATTTAGTACTTGTGTTTATGCCATCTAATGATGCCATCAGAAAATATGCCTAGCACCAGCAGCCTGCTTTTAATGTGCTCCTGCCTTATGCTGCTACAATGGAAGTGACAAAACTGCTCATTTAACTGCTAAATTAAAGCTTTCTATGCAGAAACACTCAGTCACAATCAAACCCGAAAACCAAAACTAAATTAAAGTGATTTAATATTATAATTTAGGCTTTAAATATTTTAAAACTATGGTAACACCAACCTCAGGTTAACAGCGTGCAGTGTTCAATGCTCCAGGGAGTCAGGCATCGTTTAGGATATCATTTTTGTAGCGTGGGGTTTTTAATTTGATTGCTGTAAAATGCTTTGCCACAGTCAGTTTCTGCAACACTGTGTACAAAAATAAAATAAGGCTGTGCAAAAGTCCATGCAGGTTTGTTTCCTACTGTATATGACTGTATATGACTATGTAATAACATAAATACTTACATTTATCTATGTATTGATTTATTTAGCTATTCATTGTTTCACTTATGATTAGCTTATAGGCTACACTTATATAAAGACTATGAAGATCATTTAATGAAAATATGCACAAACCATTTGGGGCATAGGGTGAGGGGACACACTCACAAAGGCAGGCTCTTTGAAGCATACGCTGTGTACTTCAACAGCAATAATTCAGTGGCCTTTGGCTCCAGCCCAGGAGTTAACACTTAATGCCTTAATGCCTTACTGAGGCTCATGAATTATCAATGTGCATCATGCATCACATGGTTAAGTTGCTGCGTTTGTTACTGGCTGCAGACACCCCGTGACACTATTGGTACAGTCCACTCCCAGGGACAAAACATGACCTAAACATGAACGCTACAAATCAAGTGAAGCAATCAGCCAAAAGAAAAAAGGATAATGACACTTTCATACATCATAGAGGTTTGTTATCTTTGTGGAATCAATACCATTCATCTGCTCCAGTTTTAGGCCCCCGCTGCTGCTTTCTGTTTTCTGTAAGAGGGCCATTGTTAACATTAGTAGTAACACCTGTGCTCTTCCCAGATACAAGTCAACTACCTACTGTGAAAAAAAGGCCCATTGTCAGCTTAAAGGTCCTGCACACCCACATAGCCGTTCCCACTTATCCTTATTAAAGCTCTGCTCAGGCTGAAAGAGAATAGAACCGAGCTCCGCGTGCTACTGCGCCTCTTTCAGAGCAGTTTCACTTACACTAATTGCCTCAATAAATTAAATGCGAGCCACTTGTGTACAAAGTTCGGAATTAAAAAGTGTATTAGTTACACATTTGGTGTGAAAACGAATAAGAATAATCCTGTCGTCATGCAGCCGATAATGAAAACTTGCAGTGAATTCTTACAATTCAGAACTGATGCAACGATGAATTGGGGCCTTTTACCAATGGTTTTCCAGACTGGCTTCACACGGCATTAGTAAATATTACTGATCTCATGATCAAATATTCATAATTCACTTTTAACCATCAAAGTTTAACTTTAGAACGGCTACACAGAATAATGCGATCAGACATTTCTGGCAGTTATTAATAATTAACTGTATTTATATGCTAAGCCCATGACTAATATCAATGTTTAATAAAAGACAGCATTTGTCAAATTTAGCAGCATGTCGACATGAAACTAGATCTTCAACAGTAATAGTTTTTTGTTTTTTTGCTCCTTTTGAAACTTTTTTTCCTAGGACATTCAAACATCCTGAAATGTGTTGACAGAGGGATTGTCCTCGTCAAAATACCCCCCCAGTTATGTGTAGATATAATGGCTTTTTGGTTCTCCGTGCTTCTTTTAAAATGTGCTCATGTGCTTGTGTTGAGATGGTGTGAATAATGAAGGGGGCTGAGAAAGTGAAACAGCAGCTGGCGCGATTATCAAACCTCTGTGTTTCAATAGAAATGATGTCAAATACAGAGGGAATGTCCCATTTCTTTAGTCCTCGTCAGTGAATCGAAGCAGCTGGCTCCTACTGGAAGAGGTTACGAGAGTGTTTGTGTGTGTGTGTGTGTGTGTGTGTGTGTCACAGAAAGCGTGTGCGCCTCAGTTGAACATGCAGATGCTGCACACCGCGCATTTGCTTTGTTTCTCTGAAGTGGGCAGCAGATGTTGCTCCAACAGCTTCCTACTGACTGAGGGGTTCTCGCTCGTTTTTGAATCTCCATCCGAGCCGCGTGAGAGGTCACAGAGGCTTGTAGTTTGATATATGATTCATGTTAAGTGCCATATTACCTATTGCAGCTAAAGTCTTCGCAGGCATCCCTAAAAGCTTCTTGTCTTTGGTGTCTGAGCTACTTTAAACATAAAATGCAGAATTATTATATTGTTATATTTTCAGATTTTAACATATTTCTGCCAGAGCATAATTATATATATTATATGCACCTATTTGACAGAGTATGTTAAGCCATGCTCTACTTAACAGGCTCAGTCTCAGTGGAGAGTGACATCATCTGGCTTATGTCTTGCCCTTGCTTCTGAAAGTTGTAATCATTATTGTCCGTGCTCACCTTGGTGCAGCGGTACCATTAGATTTAGTTTCTGTTTGTCATTTTGATGGACAGAGTCACAAAAAGAATCCATCATAATCTAATTTTATTTGTCAATCCTTTATGGTGAGATGATGAGACATACTAAAAGACTCAACTTTATTACAAAAACTAAACTATAGAAGAGAAAAGAGTTCCCATGTCTGAGGTCATGGAAAGAAGAGATGAACAGAAATACCAGTTGTATCGTGTCAACGCCGCAAGAATAAGATTAATGATGATTTTTCTTTTTGTATGCAGTTACAGCAGAAATGCACAAACGCCACAGTGTTTAAACAAACATGAACTAAGTGGACCTAGTGTACTTGTGCTTGCTTGAGCATAATCAGGGGTATCAAGGGAGATTGCTGCAGATGCAATCTTTCCCATTTTACATCTTTCCTCTGGGTAAACAGCCTTTTTGGTCCTATTTTATTTTATTCTGAAGGCTGATCCTTGCCTCTGCTGCCACCCTGGACACTGAATTTACCAGCAACATTTCAGCAATGATAAGAGCCCTCCAAAGGTTTCTGGGGACTCTCTGAAACACAGAGGATTTCCATTAAGGTGCAAGCCAGCGGTTACATTCAAGAAGATGCTCCTGCACATTTCTGAAAAAAATCTTTGGACAGATGCACACCCGAGATTAACAAGCGCTGTAAAACTCACAGCGCAAACTGCAAAAGCAACGCAAGAGTTTCTCGTGGCAGAGAAATGGGATCTTCTTCAATGGCCAAGTCAGCCACCTGATCTCAGCCCAGCAGAGCATGCTCTTCAGTTATTAAACACAAAACTGGAAGCAGAAAGCCCCACAAACAAGCAGCAACTGAAGGCAGCTGCAGCTAAGGCCTCATGGGAGGAAACACAGCGTTTGGCGATGTACACAAGTACACAGAAACTGTCTTTGTCCAACAAATTATGGACCTAACTGTAGACATGGGACGAGACCTCAGTGGAAGATTTTACCGCATATGTTGAATGTTGTGTTATCAAAGACAAAAATCAGTGAATGCTGCAGGCAGTTTTCTCAGCAGTGGAAGAACCTGCAGCAAACACACAAGAGCTACTTGTGTCTGTTTTAGTCAGAAACAATTGCAAGTGCAGTTTGCAGACATTAGAGGTGAGCAGTCCGCTGCCTGCAGCTCTTCAAGTAACAGCTCACTCCATTAAAGTTCTGTTGCTCTCGTCCATAATTAAAACTGATCCACTGTCCAAAAATAAAAAGTCCAATCTGAAAGTAACTGTTATTTCATACATGCCTTTTTTATGCACTAGCCATCTTGCTTCCTTAGCTTTTCAGAGTAAAAGTAATCCTGCCCGAATGCTTTCTATGCGAGGCACCAACAGCGTTAGCAGTAATTTAACGCTGCTCAGATACAGTGTTGGGAAATCGATTAGTAAACAGTCAATGAGTCAGTCAGTGGGATAAAATTACACACTGTAATTTTCGCTGGTTAGTAAGCACGCCTCATTTCTCTGGAATTCTTCATGCATGTGAATGGTGGACTCTGCAGGCAATGAAAATTGCTGCGCTGAGCGGCGTATTTAAAGGGAACCTGTTGTGCTCATTGCCAGCTTCATCTTTGTGGACTCTGCTAAAATAGCTTTGCATGGTTTCAAACTCATTTTTATTTATCTCATACCTGGCCTTGGCCCCTCAGTTCCACCGTGGTGTCAAGGGTGCGATTTTAGCGCTTTTCCCTTTAAACCCTTTCTTCCGATTGGCTACCCCTTGCAGACAGAAGGTGGGTGGGGCTTTTGTACTCGCGGCCTGAGATGACCATGTGAGAGATCATCCACTCTCATTCACCTCATACAGAGCCAGCAGTAGAGAAACTGTCACACAGGGCTAACTGGTACATCCACTGACTTCACAGAAACCTGGGCTGTAACAGTATGACATCTATCGTAGGTACAAGTTAATTTAAAAAAACAAACAAACCTAAAAGTATTAAAATGAGTTAAAAGAGAGTTAAAAGCAATGAAATGTAAAGGAAATTACTTGCAATCACAATTGAGTATCAGTATAAATGCAGTTATCCCTCTGATGACAGCAACCAGAGGGTTTTAATGCCTAATTTAACACTTAATAAAGTATTGCTTGCAGAGTTTACACATTTC
This sequence comes from Apistogramma diplotaenia, assembly GCA_015052665.1. Lineage (NCBI taxonomy): Eukaryota > Metazoa > Chordata > Actinopteri > Cichliformes > Cichlidae > Apistogramma > Apistogramma diplotaenia. Next base: position 50,964 of record VOQJ01014937.1, read on the forward strand.
AACCTCCCTAAAATAAAAACACTACTTTCCATCTATCATTTTCTTTTTCTGTCTTTCTATCTTTACTTTCAAAGCTTTAAAAGCCTTTATGTCTGGTGGATTGTACAACATGAGTGCCATTACATTACAGAGGGAGTAATCGCTAGAACATGAAGGAACCCTGATGTTTAATTGATATATTTTATTTCCCACACATACCCTCATAATGGCCACTTAGTTAAATCGAAGTAATTTGCCCAGATGCCTCAAAATTATGAGGCCTTTTCTGTGGGAATGCCATTTTGAGATCCCAGACTCCCCAAACTGATAATAATTACAATTGCATACATTTGAAGAGATGACCTTCACTCGGTAAGTGTTTTAATGGATATGACTGTAACTGCAGTGGACTCTTAATATTCAGCTGTTATTACAGGAGACCTGAAGCTACAGGAATCCAGGAGAAAAGAGAGAATTGCTGTTGAGTGCGGGATTCTCTCTGAGGATCTTTCAAGGAATATACAGTATTCATTTCAAGCCGTAAACTCCTTCCTTACAGAAATGTGCAAGGCTGCCTCTGGAACAGCGCGTCAGGGCGCGGAGAGGTGGTTGATGAGGATTACTGGGATTACTTGAATATTATAGGTCAGGTCCTTGGGGGATTTTAACTTAATTAAAGATGGTACTCATTAACTCATCACTGTACTACCTACAGTATGGTGGCCTTTTCATCTCACTACAGTATTGTTCTGTTGGGGATTGTCGGGCATGTAAATTAATAACCAGCAGCTGATAGCAATATGATGAATTCTCTAACAAAATGCTGCTGAGTATTTTCTTTTTTTGGGAAGCAGCTTATTATTATAAATTCATTTCTTTTGTAAATATGGAAATTCCAACCAGTCAAGTACAGTCAGTACAAAAAGTAAAAATAACCAGATGATGTTATTCAAATATTGATTGAATTCCCCGGCTGATCACTGCCATTAGAGTAAATAATTTCAAAATGTATATTATAAACGGATGATAGAGGAACGAATTTGCGGGGATGCTTTAAAATAGTCCTGGGTTGGATTTGCAGTGGCTGATACAAACACCCAGCAGGTCTTTCACACTGCTGTCAGTGCTTCCTTTATGACATCTAGCATTGTTAAATTTGACATCTTTTCTCATTCTTGTACTCCACTTTCCTCTCTCCATTTCTACCTGCAGGGCAGTGGTTGGACACAGAGAGCCGCTGCCTGATGATAGTAGAGACAACATCACCATTTTCACCCGAATCTTGGACAGGCTGTTGGATGGATATGACAACAGGCTGCGTCCTGGGCTGGGAGGTAAGTAACGCCGGATAAATCACCTACACGGGGAAGAAAGAATCTGCACAGTATCAGCGCGCTCACTGCGCTGCTGTTCGCAAACAGCTGCACAGCTGATGGGATAAATGAAAATGTTAATCACACTATAATCCCAAATGCTGAAAGTCATTAAATACATTAATTAATCTACTAACTCATACTGGAGATTCTGTCTTTTTTTTTTACTGTTGTGCTAATGAAATGGATTATTTTTGATTAAGTTGAACTTTTTTGCATCACTTAAAAGTATAATATTATTGTACTTATTTTTACATTCTTCTGCTATAGCGGCTCTTTTCCATTAATATTACATCATATGCAGAGCGGCTGTGCTGTGGGTTATGACTTTATCATTGTGTTTTGCAGATTATTTGATTTGAGAATATATTTAACTACATTACTTATATCTGCCTAAAGGAGTGGAATTAAAGTTCTGTACTGCAAAATGAGTTAACATCAACTTTGCACAAAGAGTAAGGAAATTTGTGTTTGGTTGATTGTTTCTTTCTTGCAACAATGTTTCTTGGCAGCAAAGTGTTGGAAAGCCTGTTTATTTCCACCTTGATTGAAGCCACATTTGTGGGTTGAGTATGTTGAGTATGTGGGTTACACCCATGAGAAACTTGCCAGAGCCATTACAGCAGAAGAATATAAAAATAAGTACAATGCAATGAAAGATTTATTTATTTGCAAAGAGCTGCCTGAAAAGACGCAGACATGTTTAATCTAAATCAAATGTACTGCGACGAGTCTGAGCAGTAGCATTTCTATGCTTCAGTGAGATATTTACTGACCCAGCTGATCACTGTAGAATACACGTTTCATACAAAGCCTAAATATTTTATTCTTTGAAAAAAAACAAAAACACAAGTGATGTGTCAGATTCTGTCCGATGTGGAACAGGAAGTGAGTTAGTTGAAGTTGGAAGACTAATTTGGCCCCTTATCAACACAGTCAGCAGATGCTGCAGCAGTGCCTGACACAGCTTATGAAGGTGATAAACCTCTAAGCCTGTAGAACACTTCTGCTCATCAGCTGTGCAGCGTGCATGCTTTGCCATACTCTCAGAGGTACCGCTGGGCCGAGATGCAGGCCAAAAGAAAAACAGGGTCCTTTTTTAATGTGTGTGGTAATTGCGCAAAAACAGTAGGGGCACTTCTTACATCACTCCTGCAGAAATGTGCATCCCCTTGGGTGAAAGTCTTTGTTCAATCATGCCCAAATGGCAAATGAGCACACATGTCAGTGGAAATCCCACTAATTGATGCCATTTCATCCAAATATTCGTCCTCCAAGGATAACAGAAAGCACAACAGCAAGCACACATGCTCAAGCAGGCTTTGGCATTTCTCAGCCAGTCAGCTGGAATGTCCATTTCTGCTCTACTGCTTGCTTCAGATACCACGAGCGTACCTACTGGGCAGCAGGCCCACCATGCTGGATGTCCTGGGCTCTGTGGCAGCAACCAGGAAGAGGAACCAAACATAGGGTGTTAATGTTCCAGTTAAGCAGCCTCTTAACAAAGGTTCCCATCTCCAAAGGCAAAGGAGATGGTGAGATCTTACAGTCATGACGGTTTCCCTCTGTGGAGCAGCGACTGCCTATAAATTCATGCATGATTCAATTTTCTTTGCACTTCTTTATCTCACAGTTCTTCTGCAAAATTGTCACTGAGCAAAGACAATGATTACAGTTATAAATTATTCTGTTGAAATAAACTTAAACTGCTTTTTTTGCAGAAACAAAAACCCAAATGTCTACCAGGCTAAACAAAAGACAGCAAAACACCAAGCCTGGGAGAAAGGGCTAAACAAACTCTAAACTGGGAAACAAACACTCGGCTAAAGGGGAACGTAGATGACGACACAACAAAATACACAAGAAAACCGAGGGCTTAAATACACGAGACACCACAACACAAATGAGGGAAAACTAAACTCTAAGGTGAAGGGAAACCTAAACACCAAGCAAACTGAGGATCAAAGCTTAAAGAAAAATCAGAAAACACAACTAGAAAATGTGACAAAAACAAAACATCACTGAAAGAACTCAAAACCCTGCACCATGACAGAAGCTACTTCATGCAATGGTACGTGCTTTCAGACTGAAAGGTGGTGACATTTATTATCCTTTTATTTCTTTTCATACATACACTTGCATTTTTAAGAGATCCGAACAGCCATAAAATACAGAGATTGAAGGCTGTTACTGAAAAATGTGTTGTAAATGTAATGCATTGTAAACCTATCTGACAGGTATAAGTCTGCAGATGTTGTATAAATGCCTGCTAATGCTTTAGATTAGCAGCATCTGCCCTTCACAGAGACGAGGCACCACCCTACAGTACAGCAGGGATGCTCAGTCAAAGTCTGAAGCTGCTGCCTGTACAAGAACAGGAGTACCAAGCTCCCTCCTGCTGGCCACCCCACGCCTCACTAGTCCTTCTGAAAAAACAGTCATGTGGGACCATCTCAGACAACAGACTGGCCAGAAACTGGAAAAATGCCATTTCATTTTATTTTCAGCGGCATCTATTAGCCGTGCCCTATGCTCCAGTGCTTTGTTGTAAACAGAAACAGGGCAAATCATTCTGTTCCCCTGCCTATGTCTTCCATGCAAACTGCTGACTTGGTGTTGTGTAATCGTGTATATTTGTGAAAGCTATTTGAGTCACAGGAATGATTAATGTGGAAGTGGATCTCCTCTCTCGGGGTGGGGGGCCTTTGCTAAAGGATTAGGGACTTCACCTGTGGGTGGTCATTTAGATCTGGGACACAGTTAGAGTGAGGATCTATTCACTTTTAGAGAAAAGCCTCATCACTCTCTAGTTGCTGCACCACTGGGAGCAGCTATTTGTCTCGCCAGCGGCCCAAGAGCCTGCTTTACACATTTGCCCCAGAGGAGCTGATTCAGCCCACACTGAAGAGGGCAAAATGTGATCTGTCATGACTTTTATCTCATGCCCTACTTAATGTGATATTAAAATCATCAGTGACGTGTTTGGAAACAATCCTTCAACGTCACATAATTCGTATCACGTGAAAGGTCCGCACGAGCATCCTGTGTAATGATCAATGTCATCATTGTTGCAGATTCAGGAATCATCGATAAATCATCATGACAGAAAAGCAATTACGGGGCTTTTATTGTTACATAACATGCAACAATGCATGTCATTAAAACTGAAGAAATACACTTTCCTTAGGAGTGCACAGGGTAGACAATCTTGTACTGTACAGTCATGCCAGAATCGTGCTACAATAAATCCATCATGTCTGTGTATATGTGTGTGTACAGAATTGTGCGACTGCAGGAACGTGTGCCCATTATCTGAGTAAGAACTGCTTAATGATAAGCTGCTGCATATTATTCCTGAGCCAGTAGTCCCTTAGGGACTGTTAAATATTTTTTGAAAAGGCTGACTATAATAATTTTGGGTCAAAAGGGAATCTCGTCTCCAAAGATACAGACTTGGGCGTGGCCCAAAGCAGATTTTATGCTTTAGTGGACAAAACTAGTTTGAGCCAAACAAATGGTAGTTTTACTGAATGAAAGACTTTCAGAAGCATCTGTGAAGCTGCTCGCAGCAACATTTTGCCTCTGAATTGAGGTCAGGGGGAAAAAAACAACTCCCAGGCCAAATCCTTAGGACTTGCTATAGCCAGCGCTGTCTGTATTTTAGGAAATTTCTCGTGTTATTGGTCTAGCATTATGTTCTTTACCCAGCAGTCCGTGGTACAAGAAAAACACGGATTTGACAAAATGATGCATAAAGACAGTTTGAATCCAGGTATTAAGCCGTCCAGAAGGACACAAATTCCTCCCTGAGCATGCATAAGTCTTCTGCTTTTCCTTCCTCAGATTGAGGTGTTTCTCCAACCATTTAATACTGGGGGGGGGGGGCTTTTTTCTGAACCAGCTTAGTTAAAAGCCGACCAGCAAACTTCACTGTCATCCACACAAACAATCGGCTTAACAAAGACAGAGCTGCAGCAATGCTTTTTGTGTACACGCTGTACCGTAATGTGTTCTGGTCCTCGTTGTCTCTTTTCCTCAGAGAGCGTGACAGAAGTGAGGACAAACATCTATGTAACGAGTTTTGGGCCAGTTTCAGACACGGACATGGTGAGTACCATTTTCCTCAGCTTCCTCCTCACTCTGGTCAGATCTGAACTGTTTGGCAGAGGTGCTTAGTGTGGCATGTGGTAAGCATATTTGCTTGGAGGTCGTTGTAGTGGATGCTATTCATGTATTTATTAGTAGTAGTAACGGTTCTTTTGTGTGTATACTTATACTAGCAGACAGCTGTTTCAGATGCTGCTGTTCCTCGTCAAAGTGGTCTCCTTTCATAAACGACAACCATTCTTCAGAAGTTCCTTTAAAAGCCTCCGATTAACCTCTGTAGGCCGCAGTTGTGTGAGATGTTTTATCCTTTGTCTTGAGACCCTGCTCAGCATTTGACATATTTGATCATGCGGCTCTAATTGACTGCCTTGAGCTCTGGGTGGTTTCTCAGGCTGAGCACAGAGCTGGCTTGACAGCCTGTATGACATAGCAAGATTAGAGCATTTTTGCCAAACTTTGAGTGTTTTGGTCTCACAAGAGAGATAGTTCACCCTGTTCCATCTAAACATAGCTTCCGTGGAGCAGCTTGTGTTCAGTCTGTCGGACTCGAGCACGAGCCGATGAGGATCTCCTGAGGATGTCGTAAGCTTGTGTGAAGACAGTTACAGAGGATGTTAAAGGTGAACATCTTTAATTCATTGATGGTGCGTGATAGATATTCTTTATGTTATCTAACATGGCAAGTGCACTCAGTAATAAAGAAGGCGTTTCACATTAGTTAGCAATGATTTTTAAGAATTTATTTAATAGATATTAATTGGTGAAGAGACTGTTTTTTATACAGGCTTTTCGACTCTACCTGAGCACTCAAAGAGCTTTGTGTGGCACGTCTCATTCACCTCTTCACACACGCATTCAAGTGCTTTCTATCTAACATTTATGCACATAAACACACTCTGATGAACGCATCAGGAGCAACTCGAGCTTCAGTATTTTTCTCAAGGATACTTAGGCATGACTGGAGCAGCCAGGGAACCACCAACCTTCTGATTAGTAGATGGTCTGCTCTACCTCCTGAGCCACAGTCGTTTTTCTGTCACTGCAAACTGTGTCCACAGGCTCATGGTTTAGGACTTGAGGTTTGCTCAGACCTCCTGTTTAATGCTACTGTCACATCTCCAAGCAACCTTGGTGCATCAAGATGATGATAAACAAGCAATACAGATATCAGTCTATCAGTTTGCAAGTGAATGGAGTTATGCTTACAGATTGAATGTCCAGTCCTGAAATTGCTTTGCTACTAAATATTCCACAGTCAGCTGTTAGTGGTATTATAAGAAAGTGTAAGCGAGTGGGAATGACAGCAACTCAGGCACGGAGTGGTAGGGCACATATATTCAGAGAATGGGGTCAGCTGAGGCATACAGTATAGTGCATACTTTCTGAAGTCAGTTGTTACAGACCTCCAAATTTCAGATTCAGATTAGTTCAAGAACAGTGCACAAAGAGGTTCATGGAATGGGTTTCCATGGCCGAGCAGCTGTATCCAGGTCTTACATCACCAAGCACAATGCAAAGTGCAGGTTTAGTGGTGTGAAGCACACCATCACTGGACTCCAGAGCAGTGGAGACGAGGAGTGAAGGATTGTGCTTCTCCATCTGGCAATCTGATGAACAAGTCTGGGTTTGGCGGTTGCCAGGGGAAACGGTACTTGTCTGACTGCACTGTACCAAGTGTAAAGCTTGGTGGAGGGGGGATTATGGTGTGGGGTTGTTGGGCTCAGCCCCTTAGTTCCAGTAAAAGGAGCTAAGTTTGTGGGACCAGTTTTGGAATGGCCCCTTCCTGTTCCAACATGACTCAACACCAGTGCACAAAGCACATGGATCTGAACTGTAAGTTTGGTGTGGAAGTACTGAACTGCAGTTTGACTCATCTGCAAATACTGAAGATGAATCTGTTTGCCATATACAGTAAACTAAAAGCTCCTGATAAATCAGTGTTTTTCCTACAAGTAGCCAAAAAATACAGTTACCCTTAATAAGTTCTGTCATATGAGCGTGTTCCTGACACTTGGTGACTATGATTGTGAACATGAGAAGGACAGTATGCTGAGTCTGCTTTCAGAGAAGGGCTCTCGTACTTTAACACAGCACACAGTGCTTTGTCGATGGCAGATCATGTCACCTTTGGGGTCTCTCAGGTCTAGAATCCAGTCTTTTATTCTCTTCACATGCTCCACTTGGCAGCAGCATGAACCAACAGAAAGCTCCACGGGACACAGAAGCCCACTCGAGGTAACGCTTTGGTCAGAGCTGCAGTTAGCGAGGTCATTGTTGGCTCACACAGGCTGGCACCTTTGTCTGACAGTCAGTGTATGTAAAGTAGCAGCCCGGGAAACAAGCTATTATTTTATTAATTTTTAAATTTCTGCATTGTCTTGTCAGTTTTAGATCAGCACCCAGAAAAGACTCATCTTGGCCCCAGGCTACACTGGGTTTTCTTGCTCCATACTGACATGAAGACTGCATAACAGCTCCAAGTACTTCCTTTCAAGATTTTCCACAGCCTAGTCTGAAAAGATAATCAGGCTTAAGCCGTCAAAAGGCATCACACAATGGAACTGACATCAAAAGTCAAGTGTCTAAATTTCTGCATTGCAAATGTGTTTATAGTACATCTTTTGCATATGTCGTGCAGAAACTCTTTTTGTTCATCTTGTTTGCTTCTTGTCTGTACCACCAGCAAACTACTTGTGTTTACATTGCTGCACATCCATTGCAAGGTTCTACTTCAAATCACAACTTTCCCGAAGATCAACATTTCATTTTCTTTTATGCTCCAGTAATCTCCTCCTACTGTATCTACTCAATTCTATCTTCAATGGTATTGTGTAGCATTGCATGACTAAAATGTTGGTCCCAGATGAGCACTCAGCTTTCAGGTCCTTTAAGCAGAGGAAAAAAAATAAGATTAAGAGGGCGACTGGTGTACAAAGAAAATGCATGACTAGTATGCTGCGCTGAAATTCTGATTGTGGATTTTAATAATGAGTGGTCTGAGATTGATGCCTGTTTCCACATCGGCGGATGCCTTCTGGAGTTGAGTGGGTTGGAAGACGGCTTAGTTTTTCTTTTCATTTTAGAGACTAAGGACTGGCTTATAGATAATATTATAGGGCAAGTTATTTTCTTGATTGTATATTTGGGCTTTGAAGTCACTCGTCAGAGGCGATGGAGACATATCTAGAGTAGGTTAAGGTCGCGGGATCGCGTTTTCTGGATGATGAGTTTTCAGGCTAACAAGCTGAATGAGTGTGGAGCGGGACAGCCTCTGAGTAAGGCAGTGCAGTAAACAGTGCTGGGAAACAAAAGCCTGGACCATTTTTCTAGGTCAGTTAAAAAAGAGGAAACGGCTAATCTTGGAGGTATTTCAGAGGTGGAAAGAAGCTTTTTGAGGTATTCCCTTGATGTGTTCACAGAAGAGAGTGATGCTTTGTCTGCAGCTAACTGGACTTTAACTGATTACTCTGAGGCGGCTGTTGAGTCATTGAAACAAAAAGGCAAACCAGCGGTTTAAGAGCACGAGACATATCTTTTAAATGAGTCTGTACAGTATCTTGTCGTGCAACAGTGCTCATTCATTCTTACATGTGGAGAGAAACCGTTTCAGCCAGAACAAAATCTCATGAGGCCAGATCAGACATGTAGAGAGATTTCTCTGCACTTGTTACTATGTTTAACTCGATGGTGGCACTGAACCCCTCCATCATTAGGTTTATAGAGATATTTCAGACAAAAATGTCAACCAACAGCGATTAAACTATCAGCAAAAAATGATTTGCTAAATTGTTACGAGAACTTCTCAGTCAGCGCATACGCCATGACCTCTTATACTTCCTGTTGTATAGATCCGGTGTTCCAACCACCAATCTCGGTAACATCAGGTGTCCTAGAAATGTCTGTTCACCCTGAGGCCACTCGTTCAGACTTCACCTGTACCCGAATCCGCCACGTCTACCTTTAGTGTAACATATTGGAAGAAGAGGAAAGCTTGTAAGTGCATATTCATTGTGCATGATTCAAATAACAGGACACTTTGTGCAGAGTCGCGTTCGACCAGAGAAGATTTCTGCAGTTTGTCACACTAAGACCCAGAATGTAGGTTACGATCTTGATGCTGATCTCTAGTAAGTAGGTTGCTGTATCTCTCTGCTCCACGCCTCCCTCGTATCACATCCTCGTGATTTTATTTCTTCTAGCTTTCGTTTGGCTCTTTCTCCTGCCCTTTCAGTTAGTCAGTGGATTCACATCATGTTCACATGCATGTTGTGTCGTGACACATGTACCTGTTTCATGGTGGGATTTGACAGGCCGGCACTGATGAAATGGGAAGCGATTTAGGTTGTCACATGCAGTGTGCCGAGGGTTGGTTTGACAGCGATGACAGTGATGGCTGGATCTCATCAGGCCTGCAAAATATCAGCGGATAAACATTTCTGGGATATGTGAAAAACGACAGCACATATCCGGATGCTTAGAATTCAGAAAAAATAAACTCCACAAACCCTCTCGAGTTTACGATGTGGACTGGATGGATGTTTGTGAAACCAAAATCTGAAGGTGAACTCGTGTAACGTCCTTGCTCAAGGACTTAACAAACACAATCGTGCTCCTTTTCAGAGAGTTCACAAAATTTAAATCTGTCATCACCGGCCTCTTTCATTAAAAAAACTTCACTCTTAAAATAGGGCTTTTTTCCACTCACTGTACAGGTCATTGTATTCCCCAGTGCTGCAGTATGATTCATGTGCAGGTCAGGAAAAACTTGAAAGCAGAACAGGCACAATTTTTTTGCAACCTAAAAGCCTATATTTTTCTCATAATGGCAGCCAGAAGTAAAAGGACTGTAATATCCTACAGCCACTTAGCAATCAAAAGGCAGTGGAGGCCTGCCGCTTTTTTTGATTAAAAGCTAAACTACCGTATGGCTCCTATTTGAAGCATGTTTGCTGTCTGACCCCATAAAAAGATTATCCAACTGAAATCAAGCAGACCACTTTAAGCAAACGCTAGAGTCAAGCGTTCGTCATTCTTCAGTATCCAAAGGGAACTTTAATATTAAGTTCCGGAAAAGTTTCAAAGAGTTGGCATCAATCAATGAAGGTGATATGCCCGAGATGTCAGACCATTCTGACGTCTTCATGGCTTCAACAAGCCGGCCTGGAACAAAGCCACAAACAAGCCGTATGTGAAGAATGTGCTTGAAACATAAATATGAGAAAAAGTGAAACCAAGCATGAATTTCACGATTGTCACTTTACTGTAATTTGTTGGGAATTATTCCATAATTATACATCTCATGTTGACAGTTAGGTTTTCAGATAATTTAGTAAATTGAACATTTTTGAATGTTTCTGCACAGTTGTCTAAATGTCCATCCGTTCATTTTCTTCCTCTTATCCAGTTCTGCTCAAAATAAAATAAAGAAACACTTTTTAATCAGAGTGTGTCTTCTGAGATAGTTATCCGGTCAGTAGCAGAGGGCATGAGACAACCCCCAAACAGGAATGGTTTTGCAGGTGGAGCCCACAGATATTTCTTTCCCTCCTCATCTTTTCTTACAGTTTTTTCCACAAGTTTTGCATTTGACTAGGGTCAGTGTCACTGGTAACATGAAGCTATACTTGGACCCTGCAGAGGTTGCACATCAATACGTGTCATTGCCAGAAGGTTTGCTTTGTCTCACATCACAGTCTCAAGAGCATGGAGGAGATTGCAGGAGACAGGAAGTTACTCTCAGAGACCTCGGCAGGGCTGTAGAAGGTCTTTAACCTATCAGCTGGATTGGTATCCGCTCCTTTGTTCAAGGTCAAATGGGATAAGCACTGTCAGAGCCCTACAAAATCACTTCCAGCAGGCCGCTGGTGTGAATGTCTCTGACCAAACAATCAGAAGCAGAGGGTGGCCTGAGGGCCCGACATCCTCTAGTGGGACAGCACTGTGGAGCCTGTTATTTGGTATTGGGATGGTTATTATTTTTTGACCCTACACTGGTACAGTGGGTCCTTGGTTCCTCTTGGTGCACAGCAATGCCCAGGAAGAGTTATGTAGGCAGTTCCTGGAGGCAGTTCCTGGAGGATGAAGGAATTGATTCCATTGACTGGTCCCCCATGCTCGCCTGACCAATCCAATAGAACACCTCTGGGACATCATGTTTCATTAGAAGCATGCCCTGACGTTGTCAGGCAGGCATACAAGAACGTGAGGGCAATGCAAACTACTGGGTAACATTTTGAGCTGCCGCACTGAAATTTTGGCAACATGAACTACCCTGCTGCTTCATCTTTTTTTTCACTTTGATTTTCTGGTGTCTTTGAATTCATGTCCTCTGTAGGTTGATAATTTTCATTTCCATCAAACGATATGGGATCATTTATTACTTATTCCCTCTCAGTATAAATATCCAGCATGATTTTTTCCCCCGTTGACATCTGATGTGTTTTCAAAGTGTTCCATTCATTTTTTTAAGCAGTGTATTACACGTTTAGAAAAATCAAAAATCTTTGTTTTAACTTTGTTTAAAACAGAAGCATTAAAGTAACAAAGGATGAGAAAACACCATCACTATGGTGTCGCCATTGCATTGTTGTTCACTGTGTCTGTGACTAGAACATTAGTGTCAGTAATTAATCTATATTTTGGTCCCAGGAGATTGCAAATGCATTATAGACTCTGACATACCTCAAGTGTCATTCTTTTTCAAGTGTTACTGAAACAAAGAAAATTAATTCGACAACAATTAACACAAGATGATTTTCTCATTAAATATTCATATGTACAAAGAGATTAACAGACATAAATGATCCCCCTCTCTCATTTTAGTGACTAAAATAGCTCAGTTGCTTGAGGGTTAAATGAAAAGAAGCTAAACCAGCTTCTTTCAAACAGGATATATATATATATATATATATATATATATATATATATATATATATATATATATATATATATATATATATATATATATATATATATATATATATATATATATATATATACATATATATATATATGTGTTCATGAAAGTGTGTATGTATGTAGAATATCACCAATTCAATTGTATTTTTGTTCCTTTGAGGTCTCTTTCCTTTCCCCATTCTCTCTTTTTCTACCCCCTTTCTTCTCACCCCTTCCTTCCTACGGGAAGGGAAGAAAAAAAAAAAGCAAAATATGTTTGTAATTATTAATTAATTATTACAAATTGTCAT
>VOQJ01014938.1:28284-62120 GCA_015052665.1 Apistogramma diplotaenia
GAGGGGATTAGAAAAGACCAACATCAGATCTTTACCTACCCCCCTCCCCCCCCAAGATCCCAATCAGTTGTCCTACGCTTTTTAATGCTCACAAATGTGGTGTCTCACCTCTTTAATTTTTAGACTGGCAAATTATTAGTAGACTTATTTTCCCTTCCCTATTGATGTATGTGAATCCACTTATTTTTTTTCCCTTCCACAGCTCTGTATTCCATACAGATGGTGTGCAAGCTAACTGTGACATGTGAAACCCATATGTCTTTGAATGGGGATGTCTTACACAGCCGGAGTGTACTCACTTGTAAATTAGTTCATAGAGGAAGAATAAAAAAACAACAAAAAAAACATCTTGGCCTTTTATATAATTACCTGTAACAAACTGTTTTTACATGTTGGTCATCTCTTGATTGCCTTTTGTGTCTTTACTTATAAAAGAAACATATATATATAAATATATATAGTCTCCCTGATTGTTCTAATTTGCTTCTGTCAAGCTGATTCACTGTAGGAGTCTGAATCACTGCTAGGTTCATTACAATACAAAACTTGTACAGGGAGGTGGTTTCTGACTGGACATGAGTGTATATCTACTTTGTAAGGGCGGATACAGTTGTGATGGTAACGGCCAGGAAGATGAGAGCCCAGGTTTGCCGCTTTTTCTCTGGTTCGTACCTCGGGTTCTGTTTGTGATTTCTCTCGATTTCTTTCTAGAAATGAACTCTCTTCATATGCATTCATAATTTTGTGCGTGTCAGTGTGTCTGTTGAACAAAACTAGACATGCATGCAAAAGCAGTGTATTTTAGTAGTGATGCCTTAAGTTAGACCATAAGCTGAAGGTTCTCAGAAAAAAAGAAAAAAAAAGAAAAAACATTTAATGAGTTTGTTCCTCTCTCCATGTGGTATACAATTGTGTCCTTTCCTTCCACAGTACCTTTGCTGGGTCACTATTTTTGCACCCTCGTTAGATAGGTCATCATCAGCAGTGCCGAGGTCTTTCTGAACTTTCCCTCCACACAGGGACGAGTGCTCCTCTCAGCACTCGCAGGTGTTGCGAGTTTCTCTCGGCTGTTTGCAGGTTATCTGGAAATGTCCTGTATTTTCCAATGTGTGTTTTTTGTACTGTAGGGAGTAATGTATCTTTTATCATCAAAAATAAAAAATAAACATGTTAAACAGATTTTGTGTCATTTTGTGTCTTAAAAGCAAACAAGAGGAGCTGAATCACCTGTTGTAAGCCGCGCTGCGCTGCTCTCAAGAACGGCTTCTCTACATCCAGATCCTCTTTGGCACTTCCTTCAAAGTACTCTGCACCTATTTCCTCACACCACTGCAGGGCCATCCTAGCAGACACCTGAGAGGACACAAATATTGGATTACTGCTCAGCCGAATCAGCATTGTTTACAGAGGCAACTTAGCAAAGAACCAAGCAAACTATATTTTTAGGTGCTTTCTTACAAAAAACACAATTTGTTCAATTTCTTGAGTTGAATCTAGCAAAAAGGCCAATAACTGTTTGACAGGAATAGTATAAAATAAATAGTATTTTCACCAACAAGCAGAGCTATTAGCTGAAAACGTAGCATGCTGTGCAGTGTTAAGCATGTCTGTTCACTGAAGCCTCATCAAATGCTCTCAGTGGCAGAGTGACTGTCAGGAAGCCATTCTTAAGGAAAAGAAAAGGCTGAGATATGACCGAAGAACTGATCTGATGGAGTATGAATTCAAATTTGAAAAATTTGCTTCTTATTGCTTTTGATATGTACAGAGGAGGTCAGAAGGGCAGTCTAACAGTGTGTGTCTACAGCCTTCTATAAAACATGGTGGAGGCTCTGCCATGTTTGGAGCTGCATGTCAGAAGGCAGTGGTGTTGGAGAGCTTGTCAGGGAGTCAACATCCAAACAAGAGCTTTGAACCTTTGAAGCTTTGAATCCTTTAAAAGCCTGTAAAACTATTCATGAAGGCTACTTATAGAAATTAGATGAAATCTGCTCAAGAGCTTTCAGTCTGTGCCGAAGAATAAGTACCATACAGTCTCAGAGACTGCTGATCTAATGGGATCCAACACAGCCATCGCTTGGCACAAAGAACATGAAAGCATGCTTCTATCCTGGTGGTGTAATGGTGCAGGGAATATTTTATTAGCACACTTGTGGCCCCTTGGTACCAAATAAGGATAATTTAAAAACCACATCCTGCTTGAGCATTGCTGCTGACCATATCCATCCCAAGCAGGAAAATTCGCCAATTCTATTTATGTTGGACGTGTTTCTCTCAGGCAGTATTTTTAGAAAACATTGCATAAATTGTCACTGTTATGCAGATGATACCCAACTTTATCTACCCATGACGCTAGATGAGACACATCAATTAGTTTAACTGCAGGAATGTCTTAAACATAAAGGCCTGGATGACCTCTAATTTCCTGCTTCTAAATTCAGATAAAACTGAAGTTATTATTCAGCCTCACAAACCTTAGAAAGATGGTGTCTAACCAGATTCTTACTCTGGATGGCATTGCCTTGGCCTCCAGCAACACTGTGAGGAATCTTGGAATCATTTTTGACCAGAATATCAAAGCACATAAAAACAAATATTTTGGACTGCTTTTTGCATTTGAACAATATTTCTAAAATTAGAAGCATCCTGTCTCAAAGTGATGCTGAAAAGCTAATTCATGCATTTACTGTATTTCTTCTAGGTTGGATTTTTGCAATTCATTGTTATCAGGCTGCCCTAACAGCTCCCTGAAAAGCCTTCAGCTGATCCAAAATGCTGCAGCTAGAGTGCTGACAGGGACTAGAAAGAGAGAGCTTATTTCTTCCCTTCGTTGTCTTAATTAATTGAAACACAGAAAACTCCAGCAATATGATAAACTTGATAATCAAATTGGCTCAGTATAGACTAATGGTCCACACAGGTTCCCATGATAACACCAGGCCTCAAAGACACACATGTGGGGGTAAACCTGACAATTCCTCACTAAGACTAACAAGAAGAGAACTTTGACTAACCTCCCGGTCGCTCAGATCAGTTTTGTTGCCCAGTACAAGAAAAGGAAAATCAGAAGGATCCTGGGGTTCGCCTTGAATCAGAAACTCCTTCCTCCACCTGTCCAGAGCAGAGAAGCTGGCTTTGGATGTGACGTCAAACACCAGCATGCAGCAGTGAGCTCCCCTGTACAGAGGCGTGCCCAGAGACTGGAACCTCTCTGTGCCTGCTGTGTCCCAGATCTGGCATACACACGGTGGAAAAACATGGGGATTACTCGTTATATTTGATATGAATGCCTTGTACCTGGGTATGTGGTTTTGTTTTACTGTCACTGCGCAAGTGCAGAGGTGAATTACCTGCAGGATGGCCGTGTCCCTATCTATGCTGACTGTTTTGGAGAGGAAGTCAGTCCCTACAGTGGCCCGGTACATGTTGGTGAAGCGGTGATTCACATATCTGTTCATGAAGGAGGATTTTCCCACCCTAAGTAAACACGCGCGCACACACGTTAAGTAAAGGTCGATAAAAGTAAGTTCTCTCGCTCTTTAACAGAGACATTCATGGCATTCTTCTTTTATCGCACTGTGTTGTTAAATACAGGCCCAACTTTCACGCTAAGGGTCCTAAAACAGGATCCTATCAACCATGTCATGATCCTACAATAAAAACACAGTCGGAGCAGATGAAAGTGAAACAAGTGTCAGTGGACATGAACAATTAGCCAGTATAGTAACATGATCCTTTAACTCACCCGGAGTTTCCGATCAGGATTACTTTCAGTGTCACAGGGCTCTTTCTGTCACTCATGTTCAGCTTTGATTGCTTGATCCAGCCAGTATGGACCACCGGAGCTTCTGCTGCTGATGCCTTCAGGGGCCGCTAGAAATATTCGTCCTCGATGATTGGATATGTGTCACACCCCTGAGTGTATAAAACCGGCTTCATTTAGAAAGTAAAACCTCAGATAAATACTATTCTTCAGGGTCTACTCTCTCTCTCTTTCTTTCTTTCTTAATTGCAAATGCATGCTTCTCGTGGCCTCAGTGTTTTCATTCTTGTGTGCAAAGTGCTATTTAGGTGGCCGTGCTTTGAAGGCATCACATAACGACAGGTGATTGGCACACAGCGGACACCCGCGTTCTTCTCCCGTCATACTGAAAGGTCCAAAGCCATGAGAGAAAACACTATTCCAGGAAGCAGGTTTAGCAAACAGCCATGGTCGGTCATCGAACTACAGACCCCTGAGAACAACTGTCAATCAGGTGTTGTGCCAAAAAGTGATCGTCTGCCATAAAGTGATTTTCGATGTTTCTATGTGCTTTTATGTGTAATGTCTTCGCTTATATTGGTAATTAGAGTGCAGTCCACATGATTTATGAAGGGCCTTTATATAAAATTAAGAAATAAGCTGTTTTGTAAGAATCTTTAGAAGTCTGCTATTGTGCTTACATTGTAATCAATCCAGTGCTTTTTGGCCACTTAAAATATCTTTATAAAACTGTGATGTTATATTTGTTGCAATTTCTGCAGCCCTCTGAGCCAGATTTATGATTAAAAAGACAATTTTAATGTCAATGCCAGTTTTTACCTTGATTAAAACGAATATATAAAAGTCACTTTGTCAAAACGACTTGATATCATTAATGAGAGATATGTTTGATTTATGTTTCACAGATTAATGATCAACAAGTCGTCTAGAGTCGTTTAATTACAGGCAACCATCTTTTGGCAAATACCGGAAATTGCTTTTTGGCAGACGATCACTTTTTGGCACCTGGAAGGCATAAAAGTTTTCGTAATCGGGATGACGTCAGCTTCAACTGCTGTAGTAAATAATAAGAATCGGCCATTTGACCAGTTTGCCCATTACATCACCCGGCCCTGCCAGCAGCAGTTTGTTAACCTCCAGATGAGTCAGTTACCGGGGTAACAGATTGAGTTTCTCTCCTCCCCTCCTGCTGCACCTGAACCACTGACACCCATATTCATTTCCTCATTCATAAAGTCGCTGTCAAGTGAGGGAATTAACCTGCACAAGTTTACGTTTTTACAAGCACTGAAATCCCAGTTAGAAGCTGGTGTGCTGTTTTGTTTGGTTCTCAATCTCTAAAATGAGGTTGTAACAACCCATCAGTACATTAAATGTTCACTGAAGAAAGACTGAAAAACTCTGTGTGATGATGAAAGAGCGGACCGGGCTAATTAAAATGGCTCTTTTCCCCTCCTTGGCTCTTTACCTACCTGTTGCCACAGTGAAGCCCCACTGATGATGACTGTCTTTCTCTAGTCACGCAGTCTTTGACTAGGGCTGAACATGTACTGAGAGCTGAGTTTTAAAACTCAGAGTTTGTTGAACCTGCATCCTGGAATGGAAAAAGAAAGAAAAGGCACAATGTATTTTATTGATATACTATTATTAGAGTCCCTAAAATTTTACTGACAAAAACTAAAACGTTAAAACAGAATTTGAACATGTGCCATGTGACGAGCAATCTACTGCAAATGAAAACGATTGTTAAACATCCCCACTAGAGGGCAGTATAGACCTCAGGTGATTAATTTTATCTCGAGGACAGATATCCTCAGAGCCATGAGGAAGGGCTGTTTTAAATGATCTATGACTAATTCAGTGTTTTAAACTGAATGTGGGCTTACACTAATCACAAAATGTTAAAATATCCTCCATATTTAAAGTAAATGTAAATAAATGAATGCAAAAAAAGTAGATGAAGACAAAGAGGGAAACACAGCACCAAAGTTCAAATGCTGGCATTTACTTTGTATACTGATGTGTCCGATTGTACTAAAAAATAAATTAATCTATAGATAGATAGCTAGATAGATAGACTCCTGTCAGTCCACAGCTGTCACCTACCCACTCAAAACACTTGATGCACTAAAGTAAAGTGTGATGTGAATTTGAAGCTGGATGTCAAAGGGTTGATCTAAAAAAAACCACATAAAATATGAAGCATGCTTACTAATTAAACACAGGAAACCCAAAATGTAAAATAATGCAGAACTCATATTTGTGATGATTAGAGGGTTAAAAAACTGTTAAACAACTGAAAATTGAAAACAGAACATAAAACATAACAGAAAAGAATGACACAGTACACAACTAGTCGGCACAATGCTGGGATTCCTTCATATCTGTGTCCTGCTGAGAGTGTCTGAGGTGCAGCAGAATACTGAGATTGCACAAAAATAGCAATTGGAAAACCTACGATATCTCAGCGAGTTGCACTCAAGTGCAAGCCTAGCTTTATTAGACACTCGATAGGGACACACACACTGTGTTACTACATAAAACGTGAGCTTGTTTGTCTGCCAAAAAAAGCCACTAAAAGTTAGTAAAACCCCAATAAAATGACAGACATGTGCACAACTATGGAGTGAGAACTTTTTGAAAAAGTGAGGACCTTCTGGCTCCTCTCAACTCTTTTTTTCACACCTTTTTGAAGGGGTGTGAAACAAGGGGGGGGGGTGCTGTTTGAGTGTTATGACTCAGTTTCATGGGGCTTTGGTCAGAAACAGCTTTAGGTTATAGTCAAAGTAAAGGTTATCCACTTAGCTGTGATGGTTAAGACTTTATTATTAGTATTATGTCAACAAATGTTCTCACAAAGACACTGTACAAACGTGCGCGCATGTGTGTGTGTGTGTGTGAGAGAGAGCTATCCTCCTGGGTATAGCACTGTCGCTGCAGCCCTGCATTGCAGAGATAAGACCACCGCCTTCACAGAAGCCTGTTTCTTGGGAATTTGAAAGTTGTCCTCATGCTCCACTGTTGACACACAATGTCACCCGTCACCCAGCTACAAAGGGCTCAAACAACCTCCTAACTGTCCAACAAGACACTTCAGTGTCAGCTCAAACTGTTTCTGTTGAGATACTGCCGACAGAAGGGGCAAATTGTGTCAGTGTGTGTTTGCCTTGTGTGATTTATGTGGTATAACCACTTGCGCGCTGTAGGGTCTTGTAGCCCTGACAGCACGCCTGTACCGCTTCATGACAGTAAGCGGCGGGCCTGTAATTCCTGGCCTCCTTGCATCTTGATAACCTCTTATCAGAGCAGAGCAGCCCGCTCGCACTGTGGCAGCAGCAGCCACATCCCTGCCCGGCTGTCCACGCTGCTACAGAGACCTCGTCTCGCTCTGATGTCGCTGCTCTCATTCACGCAGGCTGCAGTCCTGCCCATTCCCATTGAGCTGTGGCACTGCTGTCATTAAAAGAAAAACCTAGAAAAGACAAACCAAAGTTGCCAACACAATAAACTAGTGGCACCACCTTTTTTTCATATCTATTCTTTTTAGAGGTCATGGTACACTGGAGCCCACCCAGCATGCAACAGGCAGATACACACCTTCAGTTCACCTTCCCTGCAGACTTTGATCCCAAGGGTCAGCTTACTGAAGCAAACCTCAAACTCTGTGTGACGGCATCCTGAATCAAAATTTCTTCTACTTTTCTGTTGTACTTTGTACTCTACTGTATTGCAATACAATTAGTAATATTTAAAAAAGAGTGTTACAGCAGCCTTGTGGAAGCCGTGGAGTCAACACATGAGTGGCAGTTGTTCAGAGGAGTAGCTCACATTTTTCAAACTTCCTTTTCACTGCTAGTGTCAATGTTCCTGGAAGAATTTGATGAAGAGCAGAGCTGAAGTCAGAACAGAATCCACCAACGCCCGTCTGAGAGCTTCGCATCTCATTCGCACCTTGTTGCCACAAAACCGGCAGGTGCAAATGGAACAAGTTTCTTCTTCTCTTATCTATCCCAAAACAAAGAGAATGATCCCCGAGTGTCATCAGACGTTATACGGACCTGATGAAGAGGAGAGTTTATTACAGCTCTGTTTTTTCCTGATACCAAACTGTTTATAAGTTCTGGGACATTGACCTCACTGACTTTTACTACTGTAACAGTTAATTTCTGTTGTTCCAGGATGCGAGTTTCACGGTAAGCAATGATACCATATGTGGAAAGTTTAGGGAAATGACGGGCTCAATTAGAATTTTTGTGCCACAGTTTGTTTAACATGTCCTATACATTGATTTGCATCTGGCCTAACCGATGCTTTTTTTCCCTTTTTTTTTTTTTGTTGCTGTGTGAGACCCATTTCAACTTATCTGCCACATTATTCCTTATTGGCAGCAAATGTTCAATTAAAAAAAAAAAGGTATCAAATATTTCCAACTGTTTTTCTCCCCTGATTTCCCTGAAAACTGTAAATGAACAAAGAGAGGAAAGTTGGGGAGCTGCTTTGACTATCAAATGACTTTGACAGTGTTGGGCTTGTGCATAGCTAAGCCATGTCCAGACCATATCTCTCCCCTATGATTGCAGCTTCATTCCCGATTTGCATTACTGTGTTCCATTCTAAGCTTTGCTGGACCACAAAGAAATTGTGTCTTTGCATTTTATATTTGCTTTGTTCAAATGTCTGTCAAACTATTTTCCATGTGGGCTTGGTCTTATCAGGGGCTGTATGCACATTTCATCAACAGACAAAAAGTGCTCGTCCTGCATGCATGCTGCATAAACTGCTGCATGAAGCCCATTTTACTGCATTCATATGTGATTCTAAAATCTTTACAGATGGCAATATACACACATGAAGTATGCTTAAGCTGATTATTCCTGTCGCCAGTATGTAATTGTTTCATAGTGAGCTTGGTTTGGTGCTGATATGCTTTTTATACATGACGCTTCCTCTGTGGAAATCATCAGAGATACAAACACGTTATCAATACTACTCAAGCAGCACGCACGGCCATAAAGGAAGAACGGGGGAACTAAGATTTAAAGCCGGCACCTTCACCTTTCGCACATGCTCCTGGTGCCACAAACATTTATTACATTATTTGTATCTGTAGATAAATGTTACATGGGATTTTAGACTTATGGCTGTAAATATGTGACATCTTCCCTCACGCAAGTTCTTTCTCTCTGGACCAAAGAGGTGTGTCTTTTTAAAAAAAAAAAAGTTTGTCACCAACCCCTCCCACGGACTGCCTCGTAGCCCTAAACTTTGCTGGTAGCTGGAGAACTTTTTACTTGTAGCCATCAGCCAACAGTGAGGTCAAGCTGTGCGCCGCCTTCCACCTGGCTGTATACATTTTTGCTCCAAGAGCTCACTGCACCCCATCACTCGTCCGCTCAGGTAGGTGACCAGTCTTCTCTTCTCGTATTTTGCCACAGACACCAGCGTGTGGCTTTATTCTTTAAGTACAGCTGGCTAATTTAGTTGGTTAAGAGTGGGTGTGAAACTTTCACTGGTGAGAGTTGTGATCATCTCAGGCCAGATGTTTCTTCATAGACTGTGACTTCTAGGGACATGAGAGGCGAGAACGT
This sequence comes from Apistogramma diplotaenia, assembly GCA_015052665.1. Classification (NCBI taxonomy): domain Eukaryota; kingdom Metazoa; phylum Chordata; class Actinopteri; order Cichliformes; family Cichlidae; genus Apistogramma; species Apistogramma diplotaenia. The sequence goes on from VOQJ01014938.1 coordinate 37,636, forward strand.
TGCACAGAGATTCTGTCTCCTTCTCTGTGAAAGTGACACTTTTCTTTTCATCATTTTCAGATGAGTTTTCAATCATTCCCACAAGTATATATGCAACTGCAGGGATGAGTTTTGATGAGTAATTCAGCGGCTGCACGAGGTCAGCTTGAAGTAATTCATATCCAGATCAAAAACAAGACACCCACTTTACATTGTGTGTTTTAATGTAAGTAGCTTTGCAAAATGCCAGTCCACTAATATCTGAAACAGGGAAATACTGAAGTAAATTAATTGTGTTCTTGTATGAGGGACCGGGTGCGAGTTTCAAATGATTTTGTCTCGCCTTTGGGTTTGTTTCTTTTTCAGTTTTTCCCTTTTGATCAGCCCTCCACAGCCTGCTGTGTTGTTGCACTTGTTGCATTTCTCACCAAACAGATTTCTATTAATCAGATGAGATTAGGGTCGTGTAGTGTCAGTGGAACTAGATATAGACAGCATTATAATAATGCTGTCTATCAGATTTTCTCAGAGTTTATCAGACACTATCAGCCCCTTCTCTTTCCTCTTCTCTTCCCTCTAAAGCTCCTGAGCGGGAGAGGCCTCCGCTGCATCATAATTCACAGCATAACGCTCTGATGTTGTGCGATGCCACTGCCGTTATTTTAGAATAAAACTGTTTTTATATTAAAATTTACAAGCAGCAGGTTTTTTTTTTTTTTGAAAAATGGGGGTTTTCAAAAAACCGACTCAAAATTTGAGTTGTTCTGATATAAAAATTTGCAACAAATAAATGAATAAAATCACCATTAAAATAACAACAACAAATACATCTGCCTGTTGTGTCGTGTGTGTGTGTGTGTGTGTGTGTGTGTTGGTTGTCCACACCACCAGCCGTCCCCGGGGGCACGTCCTCTAACTGGCACGCCTCTTGTAGTAAGGCCGCTCTGTAACCGTTTGGTCACTGCCCTGCGTCGCCACATTTATAGACACGTTTATTTTTAGTTTTTGCTTTCAGCCACAGTCAAATGAGGATCCTAGAAAAGGAAGTTTGAAAAACCCTGCTGTTGAGCGATCTTGACCTGATAACTTCAAGTTGCACTGGTTGTTGTGAAGTGAGGAGCTTGGTGATAATGCATCTGCTTCAATCAGAGTCACAGCCTCTCTCATTCTCATCTGAATTAGCAGAGATGCAAAGTACGAGCATGCAAGGAATTTGGTGGTGTTTCTTGTGAGATATTCTACGTGTACTTGCAGAGTTTAAACAACAATTTCCCAAAAGACAGAAAGCCCCACACCTAAAAGCAATGTCAATAGATGCTCATATATTTATATGTGAATCAAAGTGTGCTAATTGTAAAGACGAATGCATTAGTGTGAGGGTGTAGAGTGCAAAGAGTTCTTGAATAAATAATAAATGACTCATGTAAAATGAGGCTTGTGCACAGCTTTAATCTTTCCCTTTGGCCGGGGCATTTGACAGCAAAAACAATTTGGAGTTCTCATGTCTTTACTTGCCACAGGCTGTTTTACCTGCCAACATGGAAGATTCATCAGAGCAGTCCCACTGGGTGTCTCCATCTCTGCTCAGCTCAGACCCCCTGGCTGGTTTCTCCTCTGATTCCGGCCTGTTGCCTCCAGGAGAAGAGGGTGAGACATTCTTCCCCAGCCAAGACACTGACTACACCAGCCTGCCCTCTTTCTTCTCCAACCCAAGCCACAGCCGAGCGCCAGCCACCTACCGACACAGCTCGGGTCAGTGCCTCTGGCCAGTCGCCCAACAAATCCATCTTCTAGTTCACTCTGTGAATCGTGATCTGACTCTGTTTCTTCTGTCCCTCTTCCCACAGTTCGACCAATGTTCAGCCCACCGAGTCTGCTCAGCAATCTGCAGCTGCTGGATGGGCTGCCCAGCCACTCTCTGAGCTCACCTTACAATCCGCCGGCCTCCACCTGGAGCAGCAGCCCTCTCAGCAAGACCCCACTGCATTCACACACCCCGACCTCCCTCTACAGTCCTGGATTGACCTCTTCCTTCACCACTTCCAGAGACGGATACTCGTCTCCAGGCAGAGAGGGCAGGGAGAGCCCCAGACTTCAGGAGGCCCTGAAGGCAGAGCGTCTGAGCCCACTTGGGGTCTCTGGAGTCAGCAGCAGCAGTTTTCTGAACCTGACTCCGGCAGCTACCAATGTGTATACACCATCATCCCACGCACACATGCTGAGCCCCTACAGCTCATACATGAGCAGCCCGCAGGACTACAGCTCTGCTGCCCTCTACTCCAGCCCTGGAGCCTGGATCAACCCCTCATACTCTCCCAAACTCCGCAGCAAGATGAGGATATCCACTCCAGGTGAGAATATACTGACAGGCATATTTTTCTTTCTTGTTTTTGCCTTACTGGATGCGTAATTTTGACACACAATTCTCTAAAACGAGCCTGGAAGCTCAGTCTTGACCTTTAAAATAACAGTTGGTGGCTGTTTTGGAGATTATCTGATTTTTCTCAGCAGATGCAGATTTCATGGAACTGTAGATGGTGAAATTTACAAGAAATTTGAATAAACTTTCAACCTCTGAAGTGCTCCCAAAATAGAAATTAGAACATCTGTCCTTCGATGACAACCAAGCATCTGCAAGCAAAAAAAAAAAGTAAAAATATAAGACTAGAGGAGTCTTATCTAATTAAAACATCTTGTTCTATGATGAGAATAACCTCTTGTCCATTATATAACGTGTCACTAAGATATCTGCACATGAAGTATTATGACAAAATTGGTTTTCAAAGATAATTTATTCACTCACATTACACTCTGTGGTTACATTGCAGTAATAACTGTTATTATTTCTCTGAGCAGAGGCCAGGGAGTGTGTTAACTGCGGAGCCACAGCTACCCCTCTGTGGCGTCGGGATGGTACGGGCCACTACCTCTGCAATGCCTGTGGACTGTACCACAAGATGAACGGTCAAAATAGACCTCTAATCCGGCCCAAGAAGAGACTGGTATGACGGGCCGATGCGGCCTCCTTTGTAAACCATCAAAACAAATAATCTGTCATTGCGAGAGTAGTTTGAAAAGCTCGATTATTCCCTTTTCTGTTTCAGATTGTCAGCAAGCGTGCAGGTACCCTTTGTGCCAACTGTCACACAAGCACAACAACACTGTGGAGACGCAACGCCAATGGGGAACCTGTGTGCAATGCCTGCGGACTCTACTTTAAACTGCACAATGTGAGTCAGTCATCTGGATAAGTCCACAAACACCTGCTCGTGGCCAAATATCAAAAAATTAAATTATAAAACTCATTTTGCCTTTATTTTTCTCGCTGCAGGTCAACCGGCCTCTCACCATGAAGAAGGATGGGATCCAAACGCGTAACAGAAAGGTTTCCAACAAGAACAAGAAGAGCAAGAAGGCCGCCTTGTTGGAGCCGTATTCGGAGGTGAATCAGCCGCCCTCCCTGGACGACAACGGTGGGCACTTCTCCCTCGGCCCCGGGACTCTCCTGACCTACAGTCACGCGCCTCACCTCATCCCTACACCGTCTCCCCTCCACGCCTCTGCCAGCTTACCTTACACACACCACCTCAACTCTGGCATGGTGCCCACACTAGTGTGACATAACAGGGTGGGCACCTGTGGATATTCAGACATGAGCCTGCTTCCTTCTATTGCCAGTTATTTGTGTGAATTTGTACATAAGTGTTTTGTTTTTGTTTGTTATTTCACTGGCTGTCATATGAATGGAGCTTTTCTTTCTGGAGCTTGTTTGGGCATGCATTAACACCCCGACAAGGGAATTCTTCCAGCTGTAAATACAAACACAAATCTGATTTACCATATCTGTGTGACAATCCTTCTTTCATCATTCTTAAAACGAAGGTATGCTTCAGTTTCGTGCCTCATGGGTCTGTTATGTATTTGCATGATTCATATTACCATATTAAAACGCCAAAGGGAAAAAAAAATGCGTGACTTATTCTGTTTGACTCATGAAGGCTTTTGTTTTAAGTCATTTGAATTCTCAGCTCAGTGACCCAACCACAGCAAGGCGTGCTGTGTGAGGTTATTGTACTCCCCTGCGCTGGTATAATGGTGTCTTTGTGTTGGCAGTTCTCCACTTTGACAGTGTAATAGAACATAGCAGGTATGCAAATGTTCTTTTCCGCAGAAGTGACAAACATTCAACTAAAGTGCACCACTTATGACTGGTTTTATATTTAGACTAGCTACAGAACAGCTGGGTCATGTTTGTACTTTTCATTACTCGTCTATGAGGGGGTTTTTTTCCCACTTTTACAGTTTTTCATTTTCCTGTTAAAGGTCTTAAACTACAGCGAAAATACTTTGTAATCACGTGTGCTACCGTTTTTTTTGCCCAGCGATGTAAACCAAAGAAAGGTGAGTGGTTGATGCACATGAATGGTGAGGTGAAGTGTGTCACTGCTCAGTAATCACTCAGATACTTTATTGAAGTACGGTAGAAGAATCAATATCATCATGCATTTTTCGTACCCACTGAGGATTTAAACCTTTTCCTTCAGCGAATGAGTAACACTATTATGAATAAAATTTACTTTAAGAAGAACCCATAAATGTAAAATGTAATTTAAGAAACAAGGGCTAATTTTAATCCACTACTGTTGTGCAGTTTAAACTCTAACAATGCGTGCCATATTATAAGGCACCATTAAAAAAAACCTGAGTAATCAGAGCCAAACAAAATAAAAACAAAACAACAAAAGAAGCATGAGGGAGGACAGCATTCAAACACATGCTGGCAGGAACCTCTGTGATTGTATTGCTTCTTGTGCTTAAATAAAGGAAATGACCGCATGTTATCTGAACAAATGCAGTTCACCTCACAATCTAGGTGCACTTGACTCCTTGACTTTCTTTGCTCATATCTCTGGTTTCTGACCTTTGCACTACAGTATCTGCATTATATTCCCTATGAGTAGTGGAGAAGCAGCAAATAGTACAACGATAAGTATATTTACACAAAACAGGCTTTTAAAGAATCTTTTATTCTGAAATTTTATGTAGATACAAGTAATACTTTTGCATTTAATATTCAGACACGTGGAGCTGCTTTGATTGTTTTTACAGGGAAATATCACTAAAATAAACCAGGGCTGGCTGTTTAATAATGGACACATTGTGGTATTGTCCTAGTGGGTTAAATTAGACTGCATAGGCAAAGTTCTGTGGCACAAATTTAGTGCAAAATACAACCTGAGAAACTCATTGAATTCAGTAACATCCTAACAGATTCTGCCATTTGCCTTAACAGTTTATTAAAGATGCCAAATGACAGTGCATGCGTGTATGTGTGCTTTTCATGCTGAGCCGCAGGGCTGGGGTTGCTCACTCAGGACTGCGGGATGGCTGATAAGTTATCACTGAGGCCACAGACCCCAAACCATCCACCTTCTGCTGGCACCGCCACTGTCACACTCCCTGTCAGTTAGTCAGTGAGGGCCACGGCATCTCATTAGGTGTCAAAGACAAACACGCATATCACTGGAGTCATCTGAAGGTCCAGTAACTTGGTGTTGTAGGTACATGAGTGTCTTGCTTAAAACAGTTTCGTTACAAAACCAATGTCATGTTTGGGGCAAGTGAATCCTGTCATGTTTCATAATCTGCGAGCCCACATCTGAACGCTTCCCTCGAGTCAAATCTATAAATTACGGCTCACGCCGCCCATGTGCTCTTTTGCGGCTGATTTGTGCACGCTTCGCTGCAGGCCTCAAGGAGAAATATGATTTTCTTTCATGTGCTTGGTTTAATCTCGGTGAGTGCGGTCCCACCCATTCATGCCACTGCATGACAAGCACCACTGAGTGTTTTGGTAATAAACCAACTCTTTGACAAAAATCACAAATATTGGCATTTTCCTCAACTTACTCGTCAAATCCCCCCTTAGTAGTAAAACTAACATTAAACCTGTGTTCTCTAAGTGCAGCTTCATTCATTAGCAGTGAACCGTTACTGAAGCCCACTGATTCCCCAAAGACCCTGATTATGGGAATTATTTGTGATGGGGCCCTGTGAAATTACAGAGTGAAATGAGGAAGTTTCTATTTGAATCCATTTACAACAACATCTACTCATAGTATACCCTAAATCACACTAAAGCATAAACTAACATATGATGCTTGCCTCCTGCTTATCATAAGCAAAACAAAAATGAGACGAGTGCAGAAAAAAATTTATTTTCAAGGAGTAAGATGATTTGACAAGAACATCCATAATTTATACTCTTTTCCTCAACGGCCTGTATCTGCTGTTTATCTGCTGCAGCTGTCAGCTCTGCACTGGGGAAATGGCAACAAATGACGGGGATAGATTAGCAACCACAGGCCTTCTCCGGTTCACTCACAAGGCCATCCGTTAGTGGCCTTCTTTCTCCTGCTGCTTCAGTTTGACTGCTTTCCCCGACTCATGCTGTTATATCATCCAGAGTTGCAGAATATTCATGTAAAAGACTTTCTATCATAGAAGCGACTGATTTGATCGCCTGTTGTGGTGTATGATCAAACAGATCAAACCCAAATCTGGGATAATTCACATTTTCTCTGTGTCTAATTTAACTTTCTTGTGGGATAAATGAAAAAAGAATAAAATCATGACGGAAACACGACAGCTGTTAAGTCTACGGTTACTTATAACTGAAAGCAAATTACTACAGCCTGGTGTATAAAGCACACTGCTTTTGGAATATGTGGTATACAAGCACCCCCACATGGTGGAAGTGCAACACTGCTGATAAGTGATACTGTGGAGCATGCACATTCTTACACATGACTCCAAGTGGGTTCAATCAGAACGAAGCAAAGCACACAAAGAACCCTGAACTCTAGAGAACTGTTACACTTAGTTTTATAGAATAATATGTAGATAAGTTAATAACTGCTCAGAACCATTAACAAGACGGCTACCAAGTGGCAAGATGTGCTTATGGAAGCACCTTGGTAATAGATTCTTGTACACAATGATATTCTGACAGAGGGGAAGTGTGGATTTTACGTTCTCAAGAATATTTCAGTGCAGTCACTGTAAAAGAATGCATTCATTTTATTCCATCCTTTAAGATGCTGATGCATCATATTCCATCTATTTATTTGATTTGTGACAGACATAAAGCAGTAGGGGTGAGAGGGAAGGTTTCCATGGTGGTAGTGAGGCCTGCTACGATGTACCGTTTGGGGACGGCGGTGCTGACAAAAACAGGAGGCGGAGCTGGAGGCAGCAGAGATAAAGATTTTCCTTGGGAGAGATGGGATTAGAAATTAATATGTCAAAAAGGGACAGCTCAGGATGAGGAGTTTGGACATACAAAGAGGCAAGGGTGAGACAATTCGGAGACGTGCAGGAGGAATAGCGATAGAACCTGCAGGCACAGGGAGAACATGCAAAGTCAATCCAGCTCCCTCTTGCTGTCGGGCGCCAGTGCCAACCACAGCCCCACTGTGGTGCACAGAGCCTTTTCAACAACAAAACCAAACTCTTTTGAAACACACCAAAAACTCAAGTGCAGTCAATAAAAGAAGCTGAGAATTACACAGCGAAGAGATCACTTAGACTCTCAGGCAGCTATTATATCAGTCCTGAATAACACAGGAGGTGGGGCAAAAATCAAAACTCATATTATTATAATAATAAATAATAAAAAAAGCTCACCAGCTGAATCACTTTCATCACCTCTGTTTATTAGGTTCCTTTAAAGCACTCACCCTCTGAGAGGCCCACATAGACTGAAATTGTGCGTTTTAAGAAGAAAAATTGAAAATAAAAGACATTGGTCAAAGCAAGGTGAGAAGTAGGTCTGTAACAGCTCACCAAGTTACACATTACAAATGCCTTTGCCCATCCACATTCTGTCACTGCACATGTGGTCTGGGCCTCTTTGTAAACATTAACCACCACCACCCGACCCCCAGCTTAGCGTTCCACAGGGTGTTCAGTGACAGCAGAGATGCAGCACCTTCACTGTTAATCTGCCATGAACATGCCAACCAGCAGCCCTGTTACTAATGCCACTCCAACAAACAGCCATTTCTTCAGAGAATCCCCATATCTCCTTGCCGACGTTCCTTTTCCAAATATCTCAGTAAAGTGGTCCTGGGAAAAAAGGAGATTAAACAATGTTTAAGATTACTTTATTTTTCCTTTTAGGACAAAAGGAGCACACGTCATGTTAAATAAAACCCCTGTTGACTTACCCATCCTCCATGTCGTTGGATCCACAGATTAATGTGTTCATCTAGATACGAAGTCATCCAGTCTGCAATGTGGGGTACCATCTCACTCATATTGTTGTCGACACAGTCCACACACAATGCAGAGCCAAAGACAAACAGACCTATTACACGTCCCCAGTTGATCCCATCCTTGAACAACTCGTCCATCACGTTCTTGAAACACTGCTGGGCCGTGTCATTCGTGATGCTGAGGTGTGATGCAACGTCCTGAAAAGCCTGTGTGAACATAAAACCAAACTGCTCTCCCGAGTCTATAAGAGCCGATTTTACAGCCTCTATGCCATTGTGCGCAGGCCAAGAGCTGGCCTGGTCCTGCTCAGTCTTTTGGCCAACATTGCTCGGCCTCAGCAAAGAAGTTGGGTGGTTCCTCTGAGACAGTTTATAGCTTATAAAGAACTCCACCAGCTCTCTGTTACTGTACTGCATCTCCACTGTGGACCTCCTCTGCAGGGCCAGCCAAATCAGATGCCACGATCTCTCATGCCAGTCATACCCATGTATCATCTGGCACATCAGCCTTCACTTTGAGTCCCCACCTGGAAGCAGGGAGGGATGTTGCAGTTACCTTCATTACTTTAAACATTTAGCAACCTACGCAGCTCTTTCAACATCCATCTCTACAAATTTTAGCCTTTATGTTTCGCCAGCTGTAGAAAACTTACACATAAACAAGCAAATGTGAAATTGTGGCAGCCGTTTGGAAAATAAAAGTTAAATGTGAGCTAACACACAGTTAGCTTTTCCAGCTTAGCACTGAGAGGTCCACTAGCATCACTTCTTAACTTACCGGAAAACCGAGCGTCTACATGCCAGCTAACCATCGCTGACAGCTCCAGCTAGGAAGTGGCACGCTTGGATACTACTAGTTTTAGCTTCACGTGCTAACTAGCTGCCACACAGTCCAAAGAAATGTACCAAAAACAACTACAAACTCTGTTCAAGCTGCTGACATGCGGCAGTCACCGCCGACTGTTATACTTACAGTTCTCCCTTTGATAAGCAGCTATGAAGTTTTAAAAAATACTGCTGCGAAGACTCCAAATAAACGCACCTTTCTGAAGCGTCACACTTTCTGGCCTGCGTAGTGATGCACTCTGGCGGCTGGCCAATTGTACTATTCTATCAGCCAGAAGTCCCGCCTACTTCAGCAAAATGGACCAATCAACTAAAAAGACACCCCGGATATTAAGAAGTCACTGCAGTTTCATTAAAAAAAACACGCAACTTCATTTGTTGTGAGTTTGACGCCCACTAAGTCATGCGGAGTGACTCCAAACGTGCTCCCATGCTTTCATTTTCTAACATATGTTTACTTACTGAGTTTAAATGTTTAATTTTAATGAAGACCCCCAACCCCCACCGCATTGTAAAGTTTGTAGTGTTGTGCAACACGTAAACAAAAAACTTGTTAGCTTGCCTCCAAAAAACCCACAAAGTGTTAACACAGTATCATGGAAAAGAAATAAGCAGCCTAATATTGACTTCTGGTTGGCTTGAATTTACATTTATAAAAGTATTTGGAAAAACTGACACTTATATAAGCTACTATCCAGCTTATAAAAGAGAACGTTTAAAACAGTTACACTCTGTAGAAAATATTTTATATTTTAAATGGGTGTATTTCCTCAAACCTGGAACAAATTTAATAGCACAGAAAAGAACAAGTTCCAACAACTTTATTAAACAAACATTTTTATTAAAACATGTCCATAAGGAATTAAGATATCCTACATTTTCTAAATGTGAAATGACAACATGAAGCAGTTTTATGTCGCAGTTGGGGGGGAAAAATATGCAAGTAGTTGACATACATTTCCGATTTGATGTGACTGCAAACCATTGAGTGACAGACTGTAGTAGAAACTAGAAGAAACTAAAAAGGAGCGATGGCTAAAATATATACAACACTACTTACATATGCCATTCATGAGCTACAATGTAACTTTCTTCCAACACTGTAGAGAAAAACCACTATCTGACAATTTAGCGACCCATGCCACGTGGCGATTTGTAACAGCATGTGTGGATCAGTAATTCTTGTTTTAATACACTCCTTTAATACTCAACCAAGGCACACTGCTAGGCTTGCGCTCCCATCTTGCAAAGAGCTCTCCTCTATAGAAGCATCAGCTGCAACTTGTGTGTCCTCAGTTGCATTTAATGGTTCCTTGGATTGTACATTCCCGTGTTCATTTGGATCGTTTCCATTCTCAGTGGGTTTATCATCTGTGTTTGTTTCACTATCTGAGTCTATGAAAATGGTCTCTGTGCATGTACTGAGTTTTAAGGTACAGTTTAGTGTCCCACGCTGCTTATTTTGGTCTGTCTTTAGACCACGACAATTGACGTCTCCAGGCTTCTTAGCTGAGGTGCCAACAACTTTGTCCTCAAAAATCAAGTTATGCTCAACTTTCTTTAGTGCTTGCATGTCAAAGCCGAGCAGCACTGACAACTTCTTTGTCTCACAGCATTTCACACACATGCTTTGCTTGGCTGCAAAGTGACTAGCAATGTCAGACTTCCACAGCCACAGACTTGCAGACAGCTTGTCCTCTTCTTCAGGAGTAAGGTATGGTCGCTGGTTGAAGTAGGCAGTCAGGAAATTTTTCCTGGCCTCATAAGTCTTGTGCTCGTAGCTTCTGGGATCCAGAGCGAGTCCATCAGATTCAGCTTTCATTCCAAAGATGGTGGAAGAAGTCTTTGCATCCTTGCCCAGTTTCATCTTTTTAGAGACAGGCATGGCCTGTGTTGATGGCTGCCTCTTGAGATAGCCAGCCCCAGAGGAGTTGAGTGCCAAGCCAGGCTTGAAATTTTGGCTTGTTTGGTTCCTACCAACAGCCCTGCACTGCACGAGATGCAGCGTGATTGTGGACGCCACCATATTGCTGGTGTACACCCCAAAGCAATGAATGCACTTGTATGTCATCTTTTTTTCAACTGGATGCATTGTCTGAAGGACTTGATGTCGCTCCCTCAGATGCATTGCCAAAGCTTCAGAGATTGGACCTTTGAGGATGGTGAAACACAGCGGACATACAGTCTTCCCAACCTCACTTGTTTGCATTAGTGCAGGGATACTTCCAGCAAGTGGTTCACTTGTCTTTTCAGTAATTCTGGGACGAACTAAATTCAAAAGATTTGGATGACTATTCTGAGCAGGTACAGACTGATCTTGACCATTGACAGGTTCCTTCATATTAAATGTAAGAACAGCAAGCTGGACGTTACTGGACTTCTTTTGTTTAATAGTAAGGTCAAAGGTTAGAGGTGATGCACCAGGTGGTCCAACAAACTCCTCAGGGTGTGCCTGAGCTGAATGTTCCATAATTTTCTCGACATTATGGAAAGCAGAATGACACTGTGGACAGGTTAAGCCATGGATGAGCATGTGATTAAGCAGTGTATCACTGGGTAGGTAGCGGTTACAAAGCAAACACTTGCTAGTGAAGTTGTGGATTTTCATGATGTACTTAGCCAGCGCCCACACTTTTTTTGCCTTGTGTGCACTCTCAAAATGAGCACTGTACAGATTTTCAGGGAAAAGTTCATTGCAAACTGTACAGATCTTCCACTTCTGTGTTTGGGATGTGTTTACACAAGACGCACTATTTTCAACCACTACACTTTTGGCAGGAGCAGTGGCACGCACCTGACTCGCTGCAATGGGGGGCTGACTTTTAACAACAGCTTGCACTGGCTTTAAATAGCCAATTACTGGCTGTGTAGGGGGCCTGCTGAAAACCAGAGGAGCCTTCTGTGGCATAACTGGTAAGTACCGAGGTTTGGAGACAGGAACACTAGCATGTCCAATCATGGTTGCTGCTTGAGCACCAATACGCTCATGGTACTCAATAACATGCTGCACCAGAGCCTCATAGCTATGAGTGGTAAACTGGCAACTTTTACAGAGGATGTTGTTGCCACTAGTGGAACTAGCACCATTTTTCAAAGATGATTCAGGAATCATACCAAGATATGGTGAGACAATATGCTGAAAATGTTCCCTGTAGATGTGCCTTCTCACCACATTGTATAGTGTGTCACGGAACGTGCACTTTTTGCAGAAATACATCGCTCTCTCCACAACGTTTCCCTGTTTGTATCGATCAAGGCAGGCTTTTGAGCTACCATAATCATGCCGTGGTGAATTGGGTTTGTGGAATATTCTAATGTGCGTCTCCAAAGTCCTCTTGCTTGCGATAAACGTGCAGTATGGACAGTTGAGCAGGATTTTACTGTCCAAGATTTTCCTGTGCACATTGCGGAAGTGTTTCTGGTAGCCCGAGTAGAATTTGGAAGAAAACGAACACTCTGTGCAGCAAAATGGCTTCGATCTGTATTCCTAAAAAGAAAAATAAGTGGTGTTAAAAAAAATATGGACATTAATGTATGGAAATTTCAATACGTTTTGAACGCAGGAATAAATGTTACCTGTGTTTTAGAAGATGACGGATCCCATGCGCAGATGTCGAGACAAAGAGTGCCTTTCACAAATTCCTCATCAGGACAAAACTCTTTGAACTCCTGCAGAAAAATGTAAAAGATGAAAAACCATCTCCAATGAAAAACAAGTTTTTAACATTGTTAACACACCTGCATGGTGTTTGTATATCCAAGTCTGTGCTGCAGCCTTTGGTTTTAAAATCAACATGTCCTCCACTAACCCTTTTATGCTCCTTGTTTTGTGATTTTTTTTTTTGTTCTAATGATTAAAAACACACACCTAATCAGTGCGGACCGGCATGGTGTCTCCTTTTTTTTCCAAGCCTGAGCACTTGTGAGTGTATGTGTGAGAAGCAAATGTAGAGTGCGAAGTCAGGGACTAAGCTCCTTACTACACAAGGCAAAGATGCAGAGATGCATTCAAGTTTAAAGCCCAGCGGAATCATTTCCAAGAAAAACTAAAAGTATAATTAAATATAATTTAATTAAATGCGAACTTGTTATTCTTAGTACATATTCATCAGTGATTACCTGACAATGCCGCTGAGCCAGCACTGAGTTAAGTAACTATAAACCACATGCAACTTGCTTACAACAATGTTTTGATACATGCATGATGCATCTGTTAGGTCCATCAAAACTAGTTATTTTATTTAGACTTCCAGTTATGCATCACATGTAACTCACCTCTGCAGCCTCCTTGCAGAACTCCAGCCCAATGTCACCAAGTGCTTTTTTCACTTGCTTCCTGGCTCTTCTGATTCTTCTAAGGTTGTTCACCGGGGGCTGATACATGATCTCCTGACAGACAGATCATTTCACATTCTTCATTATAATCTCAGGTACATCTTTCACTGATATCACACTAGCCGTCCTTACTAACAGAGAACACGCCCTTTCAGCACGTGTCTCCTTCCAGCAGATCACCGTCAACATGTTTATTAGGGAGACATTGTCTGGGCTCTACGCTTCTGGGGTCCCACACCGTTTCTATTACGCCTCATCGTAACCTCTTTTCTGAGTTAGTGATGGTTTAACCACAGAGCAGGTCTGTGACCTTTACTGTCCACCGTTTACAGCACTTTCGAATACCAGAGTTTTACAATACATGTTAGCTTTGCGGGCTAGCGCTACAGCGTTAGCTAGAATTAGCTACCCTTACTGAGCGCCAACACTAGCGTCACTGCTTTCATTCCTTCGTTTTCATTTTCACTGACGTTATTTAATGTTTTTTTTTTAACTCACCTTGTAATATCTAAGAGCATTGGCTAACAAAGAAACTGAGGGGCCGAGCGGGACATGCAGACTGGTGGTAATGTTCCTCCTCAATGCCGGTGCTCGGCAGCTCAACAGCTAGCTAGCCGAGCTATCTAGTTAGCTGTCTCATGTGTTATGCGGAGCTGCAAGCTGAAAGGAATGGCAGAGCACAGTGCTAGGATGGTGCACAACTCGTGAAAATAGCACACTTCTATAACGAGAACCTCCAGGGCCACCTAGACTTCTCCAGCGCTCTGATTATCTTGCACCGGTGGGTAGAGCAGCCCGCTAGCTAACGCGCCGATCAACTCGCAAACCAAAATGGCTACTACAAAAAGACGGAAGTTGTAATCAAGCGCTGGGCCGGACTGAAAGAGCCAAAGTTCCAGTTATTAATGACCAACATTTAAGTTCTGTAATTCAAATTGATGAAAGCAGACTAAGCAGTTTAGCAGACCTTCCATGTTTCAAGTAAGATGAACATTTTTTTTATTTCCCACAAAATGAGCAAATAATGAACATTTTATTTCTTTATAATGCAGTATTTGTGTCGAAAAACAAAAACAAAACAAGAGCTATACTTTGATAAAGTAGCTGTTTTCAATCTATTGGTTCCATAACTTCCAGTACAACAGTGCGAGGACCGGTCATCACCAGTCTGGTGACTGTCCTGTAGTCCAGGTAAAGAACACACTGTCCGTTCACCTGGCACACGAACTGCCGCACCTAAAACCAAATAAGGTCATGTGTTATATACATATTTTCCATAAAATCATGGATGGGACTCTTTTAAGTTTGTTTCAGCTATGTAACCTTAACTCCAGCAGCTGCTGCGGGGCTTCCAGGGTCAACTGCCTGCATATAACACGGAGCCATGCCTCTGACCACAAAGCCCCAGCCCAGGGCGTCTCCTATCACCTGAAATCTCAATCCGATAAAATACATCTTAGACTTTAATCTAAGTGCAGTTCACATTGACAAAAAAAAAGTTAAGCTTGTGAGTGACTGGGACTGTCATCCAGGTATACTAAATTAGTGCTATTAAATCCTAGCAATGCTCTAGTTTATATCATTTTAATAACTCACCGTCAACACTTTCTTGATAAAGGGTGTGCCAGGTGCCAATAACTCTTCACAAGTGACTTTTCTTTTAAGGACTGTGAAACCATTAAAAGGTTATGTTTATATGCTTTTACGAGCCTCATTATAGTAAATGCTAAACACTAATGATATTAGAAAACATTTCACAGCTGAATATTAATAAGACTCTTGCCTGATTTAGGATTGCACCGTAATGCCGAGTTTGAAGGCAGCTGAAGAGGTGGAAATCCAGCAGAAAAGTGAAGCTGAAGGGAATTCAAGCTGCCTCGATGTGCACCGGTAACCTGCTTCGAGTCTTTATTTGTGTCCACTGTTGGATCAGATTAGTGGCGAAGATATTATGCAACCATTAGCATTCATAAAAAAGTGCATGTTGTGAAAATTGCAGGGTTTTTTTTTTTTAATTAAATTTAAAAAATATATATATATTTTTTTACCATTGAATGCACGGTTGGATTTCTTGGATGAGTTTCTGCGTAGAAGAAAGGGACTCTCAGAACTGTTGTCCTCTTGTGTTGATGCCGCCACAGTCTCATCAGCAACCTGCTCGTTTTCAGTTAATAGCTCAGACAGGCGCCGACGCCGACGGAAATTGATGCAGAACTGGTAGAGCAGCCCACTGTCAAAGAAATCATGCTTTTCTGCCACTGGTAGTCGGAGTTGGCGAGAGAGAGAATAAAGGCAGCAGTTTTAGAAGAAATGGGATCTATGCAATATGTATTTTTTGCTTTTGATTGCAATAGTCCCCGATGGCAAACCCACTGCTGGCTGCCGTGGGCGAATGAAAAAGGCCAAATGAAACCACCCTCCTCACCGTGTTGAATGATGCCGTGCTCCTGCAGTGCACGACACAACTCCAGTCCCTGTCGCCGGCTGTCGGCCTCTCCGTTCTGTATGAGCCAGTCAATCAGCTGGCAGCCAGGAAAGGAGCGCTTATATGTAAAGCCCTGCTCCTCCCTCACCTGCAGAATGGTGTTTTTGTCTGCTATGAGACTGAAGAAACGGGTACAAGATCAAATCAAAGATCACATCTGAAATATTGTGCAATAGAGAAAAATCTGAATGAGAGCTCTGTGGAAAAATATACTTAAAGTCCTGTATTAATGTGATTGACAGTACATTTTAAGATCTTTCTCAGTCCAGAGACCTGAAGCAGAAACAGGCCAGTTCTTACTGCTCATATAGTTGTTGTCCTCGCATGAAAATTTTCACCTCTGTGTTAAAGGGAAATGTGCCATCGTCCTTGCGGAAACGGTACAGCAGTTTGGCATCCTTGAATTCTGTCCTCTTGTCACAGACTAAGAAAAGGTGGTTTGGAATAAGTCATGAAAGCCACGCATGGTCTTAGAATAAACATGGCCGAAGTTCTTTCTGGTTGCTTCCTTCTTACCGTGGTGTAAAATGTCGTGATCCACAAGGTGCTGCATGATTCTGACAGCTGTTTCTCGATCTGCAGCTTCCTTGTGGCCAACAAGCCATTCTATGAGCTCGTGTGCCACAAAGCAGTTCGGGTACGTGCGAAAGTAGTAGCGTCGGTCCTTAATCAGCTTTCCATCGTGGAGCCTCAGCCTTAAAGTGGTGTATAAATCAGACAAAAAGAAAAAAAAACCCTTAAAACTGGCATCAGTCATATAGATGACCTGCAGAATCAAATCCGCTGCAAGCAGTTCATGTCACCCCGAATCTGTTTCATCTCACCTGAGTTGTTCTCCTGCAATCATGACTTCAGCATTATAGTGTCTGGCAACGGCCTTCTTCCTAGCGCTGCTTGTTTGCTCCATGTTTCTTTTATCTGGACACGAGAGTAAGTGAAGCTCACTTTTAGAAATGGCCTTTTGTGTTTACCGACACATACAGAACCCCACTGCCATGTGGGAGCAATGTTGTGTATACAGAAACAACAACGGCATGGTGCGTACTGGGGAGAATGACGTGCTGAAATTCAGGTTTGGCTGTTTTGCTTCATTCACAATGCGATATTCATTTTTTTTCAGTTGAATGTTTGGGTATTGCCTGCTACCCTGAATTTAAAGAGAAAGAACAAAAGAGTCTGTTTGCTCGCGTGATGCTTGATGTATCGACATAGGTTGTGTTTAAGTTGTGTTTTCTAACACTGACTTCAAATTGTTTATTTTAGTGTGTCATTCGTGAAAAATTGGTAACATAAAAGTATATATGTGGTAAATAGCTACTGTTTCCAAGGCAACATGCTGTTTTATCATCACACAGTCGTCTCGCTAATGGAAAACCAGAAAAGCACACCTTGTATGCATGCCTTTATTTCAAATGAAGCAACTATTATTGAAGATTTTAATATCAGATCCAGATATAGTAGAGCCAAACGTTTCTAAGAGCTGTGATATTGTGTTGACGTATAAACTTGATGTTGCAGTGTCTAGAAATTCAGCTTTCTTTTTGACACTTTTACATGTTTGTTATGGCAAAAGAATCGTAGTGCCAGCAAGTGACGTGCACTTGGGCTGTAAGCATCCTGTCATTAGCACAAGTTATACCACAAAGCATCAGCCTGGTCTTCTGGCATAAATCCGGCTTTGTGTCCCTGAGAAATCCTTGCTCAGTCACACTGTCTCCTCTTTTCCTCTCTTCCCAGCAAGTCAAACTCGCTGAAACAATGCCTGGCCGTTCTCAGACAGCAATTTCTATTGGTTTTGGCTTGAGTCATTTTATCTTGTCAGTGAAGCTTTCACTATCGTTGGAGTAAGCACTGCCTGAGAGGGTCACCTCAGGGCAGGAACATCACTTAACCCTTCGATATCCTGTGCATTGGTGCATCACCTCTGGACAGCCGGGTGTCTGTTATGTCAGAGCTGTTGCTGAGCTGTCGACTTCTGGTAGGATCCCTCAGGAACTTCTCTGTGCGGGGCTTTGTACATATGCTCTGTTTTTGGCCTGATTTATAACAGTGCTGAACAGACACATATTTGTACATTTACATTTAAAGTATGAACTTCACTTTACTGGACACAACAGAAATACCCTTGGTTGTCCTTTCAAATATGCAAGCCACTCAACAGCAGTTCACTGGCTTGCAGTGTGGACTGTTGGCCACAAGATATCAGTATTCACCTGGGTACCAACCAAGCAACACAGCAACCAAAGCAGGGTCAAATTCATTTTCTAACAGCATCCTGTTGTTTGTTCGTTCGTTTGTTTGTCTTTTCATTTTTAACGAATAATAACGTATAAATAACCATCAATTCGGAAATTACTATCTACGAATCTGCAACCAATTGTGACTGAAAGAGAAAAAAAAAGATAATTACATTATAGTTTATTATCCCATCGTAAACGTACACGTAATCCCATGTGTTTATTCGAAATGCTTGAAAAAAATATCAAAAATGCCCAGGCAAGCCTGGATGTGGGGTATTTTTTGTCTTATGGGTTCTATTCACTGTCATACATTTATCTTGTGGAATAAATTGGCCGACATGCGAAAGGGAGGGCGAATAAAACAATTTTTTTTAAAAAAAATGCATACTGCAGATTTGAGTTTGTGCCCCTGAGAAGACCTTTATAGGTTTTGGTCAAGTGACAATCACGAACAGATCGAGTGGACTCTCTCCTAGAAGATTTTATGCAAATCTTCCCATTTTCATTGGAGAGCAGGGTGGAGGTGTAGTCTGAAAGGCGTGACATCATGCCAGTGCAGCTTTATGAAGAAAGTGCGCTTCTCGTGAAAAGGCAGAGTTGCATCCAGTCTGTTGGTATCATCGGACTTTTAAGTTCCTCGAGCCAAACAAGCTGCGCGGTGCGAAATCGCGACTCAGCGTAAAGTTTGAAGAGGTGGTCTCCTGTTTTGCAGAGATTTTTTCGCGAGTGTTTTTTTTCCCCTTTGTGGTCGAAAGTTTGGAAATACTTCTTCTTCTTTTTTCTTCTTCTTCTTTTTTACAAGTGAGTGCGATTTCTCTGGCTGCATGAAATATCAGTGGACATTTGGAGCTCTGTAAAGAGACCAGCTTGCCATTTATCATGTCGGTTGAGGCGCATTCACACTTGACACTGCAGAAACCCCCCATGGATTTCGTCAGCGACTTTGATTTGATGAAGTTCGGCGTGAAGAAGGAGACAATGCAGGGGCTGGATCGCTCCTTTCAAAGACCAGACTCCGTCTCCTCCACCCCTGGCAGTACACCTTGCAACTCTGTGCCCTCATCGCCAAATCTCAACCCAAATGACCACAGAAACAACGTCGAAAACGGTCAGTTCTGGATACCCAACAACGGGGGTTATCCTCAGCAAATGTACCCTCAGGCTTTTGGCCTGACACCCGAAGACGCAATGGAGGCCCTCATCGGAGTCACAGCGCAGCAGGGACATCCATCTGCGCCCCACAGCCACCATCCGCCACCTTTCCCGGCGGATTACGATGGGTACGGCCACCTGAACGAGCCTGTCCAGCACTACCCTGGCCTCCCGGGTCACTCAGACATGCAAGGTATCCCCAGCAGTCATTGCCAAGACCCCTATCTCAAAGATGACATGGGGTGCGCATCCCCTCAGTCGCCGGAGGCCCAGCAGGTCCTCGGTGCGCACCACCATCTCCAGCAGCAACACAGTCGCCACGACAGACGATCCAATGCTGAGATGCACTTCTCAGACGATCAGCTGGTGTCCATGTCCGTCAGGGAGCTCAATCGGCTTCTCAGAGGCCTAAGCAAGGACGAAGTGATGCGTCTGAAGCAGAAGCGCCGGACCCTGAAAAACAGAGGTTACGCACAGTCCTGCCGCTTCAAGCGCGTCCAGCAGAAACACATTCTGGAGCACGAGAAGACGAACCTGCTGTCGCAGGTCGAGCAGCTGAAACACGAACTCAACAGGCTGATCCGGGAGAGGGACGCATATAAACTTAAATGTGAGAAACTGTCCGGGGCAAACTGTTACCACGAAACGGGGTCTACCAGTGATAACCCATCCTCGCCCGAGTATTTAATGTGAGTTAGTAGATTTCCTGCAGAACTGATTCTTTTCCATGTTGGGAGGCATGCTGGTCGCCTTGCTCTTTATCAGGCAACTCCACGGATTCATCAAGTTTGAGAAAATCTCGGGCATAAGGACACAACTCAAGCAATCGTAATAGATACGCAACAAGTAATGAATAGAAATTTGCAAATAAGCATGCATGCGGGACATGTATGAGATGTCTTTATTTTATACAGGCATATCTGTATTTTGTCTCAGAGGACATACTTGAAATCAGAGGATATTTGCTTTGAACAGTATACATCTATATTGTTTCTGCTTCACTTACTGTTTGATCCTCATTTTGGTGATTTTGCTTTGCTTAGGTTTTTTTTGTAGCTGGAATTATATTTCATGTTCGTCCTTTCTTTAAATAGAAAGCATCTAATGTTAGAAATTACACATCTACTGTTTTTATGAAGCTGATTCTGCTGGACAGATGTGTTCCTTATTTGCTTTTCTTTTTAATATAATACACAATTATGCAAATAATTATGCAGATTTTCAATTTTCATCTACAATGTTTTTTCATTTACTACGGATCAATAAACCTATTGTGACTTTTTAAAATCATGTTTCATCTTTTGACAAGTAATTGTTTTACCTGCACTGAAACATTTACTTCAACTTGCACCTTTTTATTTGCCTTTGGTCATCCTGGCTTACTGTAGTTTTAGGAGCCATTCTAACATATTAATAAACATATACACAATATTAAAGATGGGGAGGTAAATAGTAGAAAACAACACATATATTACATATATTACAGTTTTTCAGCTAGTGCATAATATAGGAATATGAAAGTAAACTGATTTGAGGCTTGAAGACTACACGCACATAAACATAAAGAATGTTTCTGCTCTAAATTTCGAATCTAAATTTATAAAACAAAATCCACAAGTTCACATCCCCTATTTTCTTATTCAGCCAAAAACAAATCACAGTCACCGTGCATTGGTTAGTTTCGGCGGTTGAAATGAGGAGTGGCTTTCTCTCGTTGCTTGACCTTTGCCCGTCATGGAGTACTGCTTCCTGTGGGACCCCAGCATGTGAAAGCACAGGGAGCTAACTAGCCGGGGCTGTGGGGCACAGATAAAATGGAGTGGAAATCAAGCTTCCCCTCTGCTCTCTTCCTCGGACAAACACATCACCTCTGCATTCATTAACAGAGGAAAAGAGAAACAACAACCAGGGCACACTGCACTGCGTGCTTCTGGTCAGCTTCAACCATTGTTTTATTCATCTTAATATATATGTATTTTTAAATTTAAATCATTAGGAGAATTTCCTCAGCACAGATCATTCACAGTTCAAGACTACAATAATATTTGGATGACCGTGTGGTTCCAAGGCCAGCGTGATATTATGTGATAAGTGGTCACATTGTAAAGGGAGTTTATAACCTCTGATTGCCTCTGCACAGAAAATCTTTGAGAGGATTTCACTGCCAGTGGAGGCTTTGTCACTGTCCTCCCTTTTAGCGAGAGATTAGCCAGGCAGGTGTCTCAGTTAACGGCACCTCGCTTTAATCTGGAAACCAGGTTGTCTTTTCATGTGTGACCCCTGGCAGTTTTGACCTCAGCCCTTTGTTGGAGCAAAGCAGTTCTGAAGTCACAGCACAGGTGCAAAAGCACTTTCTTTCTGAAAGCAGACTTAATCACAGAAGGTCAGGGATATCCAGATGGCTACGGCACTGAGTATTGGTCTTCTGGCTTTTAATACTGTTGGAAAGGGTTAATTAGTGGTTGTCATTTATAAAAATAAGACTATATTTGTAAACAATTTCATTTTAAAATGAGGTCTTCAAAAGGTATTTTGTGAACATTAAAACCCATCCAGATAAGTGCTGTGTAAAAAGTCAAATTCACTATTAATTTTTATAGAGAAAAAGCAATTAATTAAATTAAATTAGTTGTTGATTAACTTTTGTTCCAAATCAGTATCTTTTGAGGAACATAATCAAGTTAATATTAAAATGCTGAGTGTTGATATTATACTGAAAATGTCCAGAATTTGTGTGTGTGTGTGTGTGTGTGCACGCGTGCGTGCATGTGTGGATGTGTGTGTGTGTGTATTTGTACACGCAGTACTGGAGAATTTTTTGTGCAAGGCTGTCATAGTAACGTATACTTGTATGTGCATCACACAGCGTACACGGATGTCTTTCAGAAAGTGTGGCTTTTAAAAGAGAACTGTTCGCATTTGGTTGTGTGTTTGCGCACTTGCATACATCACATGTGGATTTCCAAGCAACAGCAGAATAATACAGTAGAAGTGTTGGCGAGGAAAGCGGTTTGTGGTACTGTGTGACAGTGTGCAGGGTGCCATTGTAGAAACGATTAGCCAGCTATTTTCCCTCGCATGTGATAGGCTGGTGGGGCCTGATGTGGGAGCCTCGCGCTTCATCCCCCCTCCCCACCACTCACCCCTCCCTGCCACCAACACCCTGAGCCCACAGCGCCTGAGGCTGGCTACTGAGTCAGCAGGAGGGAAAGGTGTCTGCACGGCTGTGGCATCAGAACAAGAGAGAAAGCAAATAGCAGGAGACTGATAAAGAGCAGTGAAAACGATTTAGAACAGACTTGCTTGCATTTTTTAAAAATAGTGACAAGGAATGGCTGCAAGATGAATGACAAAGCCTGCTAAAGAGGAAGAATAATCGTGCTGGCATCTTTAAAAAATCCCTGTTGCAGAAGGCTTTTTTAAAATATATATTTCATATAAGACATCAGGTCTTAATTTAACTGTAACTTCACAGACGCACAGTAGCTCAGGAGGACTGGTGTGCAGCAAAAACACTCAGACGGATTCATCAGAGTCAGTTGAACGTGGTGCCAACCTCTTGGCTGAGTGCTAGGGTTTGCCAAGGCTTGGCTGTGTCTCAGACAGCGGACACAGACAGAGGAATGCTGCAGCTACTCACCATTGTGTGCATGGGAGAGGCAGAGGAATGCAGGCTGACAAGCTACATACACTAACACCAATGAACACAGCCAGAGGCCTCGAGCCACGAGGAAAGACCGGGCCAAAAGACCTCACGGTCGAACATCACTTATCACTTCCATCTCTGATATTGTGTCCATCTCCTCTCGACAGTGTTAATTTGGTCCAACTCAACCGATTCGGGTCCAGCATGACTGTTTCAACGCTGAGTATCTTGGTGGGGAGCTCCTGACTTACTGTAACAAAGCCAGCCAGAGATTAGATATGAAATGGATGTTCTGCTCAATCAATCAAGAATTATTTGATCAGCTGAGCAAATATTCAAACAGTGCTGATCAATCAGTGAATTATACTTTCACAATAATCATTGTAAGTAATCCTCTGTGGCTAAATGTCAACTGCCCCCCCCCCACTCATCCCAACCAATAACAAAGCATTTCCAGCCCCAGCCAGTTCTTTCACAGTTGTTTTGCAACAGAATCTCATACCGAGTGATCTTCTATAAGAGTGGCTTCACGTGAAGTGCAGAGCAAAGATTGGGATAGAGGACAGGATGGACGAGGGGCTTCCTCTTTCACTTCCTATATGATGGTCCAGTCAAGTGACTCTTTGTGAGAGTGTTAGCCTGTGTGTTGCAGGAAAACGCAACTTCGATGGCTGTGGTTTCCGCTCAGGATGTCCAGTCGTTACTGCGCACAGTTGTGACACTATGAATCATGCAGCGATCACACACGCACACAGACATCTCCACGGACATAGCACACACACAGACGTGTACGCACGTTCATGTGTTCGTGTGCTTTTGTGCTCTTGCGCACACAGGCGCGTACATTTTTATAAAATCATGTGATTGTGTGACAAAAGTTGTTGTTTTTTGTTGGTCAGAAGTGTATTTTTTAAAATTTCCTTGGCTCCTGCATAGATTACGACAGCATTTTTCCCTGTTGCCACATCCTGAATGATTCCTCTGTAATTATGATTGTACTACTGGTAATGACTAAAGTTATCACATGATGGTCCCTGCAGGATTCAGCTGAGTGGATTAATATACAGCCCCAGCACCACAATAAAGCTTGACTTGGCTATCTTATTGACTGTAATAAGGAACCAGGCTTCCTGGGGACGTTGCGTTCAACGTGTTTGTGCATGAACTCCTGGGGATCTGATAGGAAGGCCCTCTGATAAAGTGCTTGTCACGTTCCAATGGACACCACTGAGAGAAGTAAGACAAAGTCCTTTCACATTACAGACCGTGGACTTTGGTTACAGAGCAAAGGGTGACTGTATGTAATAATTATACAGGTTCCTTTCGGCGTGGCAGAACCATTATAAAACAGCTCGAGCCTGTTTACTAGAATGCACAACAGGGGGTAAATGAACTGTGCAGCTGATGTGAAAGTAATTAATCATTTTACATACATTTCTATAATTCAGCATCTTAAGTTTCCTTAAGAGAAGAGAAGAGAAGAGAAGAGAAGAGAAGAGAAGAGAAGAGAAGAGAAGAGAAGAGAA
>VOQJ01014938.1:68709-81412 GCA_015052665.1 Apistogramma diplotaenia
CACACACACACACACACACACACCACTCCACCCCCCTCTACACCCACTAAACCCCCATAGCCATGTTTGGCTGGTGGCATTTTCTTTGTTTCTTCAAAGTGTGTTTTTGCAGGAAGATTAAAGAGTTACCTTGAAAAATCCAGACCATAATTCAAAAAAAAAAAAAGAAAAAGAATGAAACATCAAAACTCTCAGCAGACTCTTCTTGGTGTAAAGGAATAATCCCCTTAAAATACATTCCCAGAACTTTAATGCAGAGTGCTTAGGGAAAGATGTGTTTTTCCCAAATACTGCTGTTGTCAGGTGAAAATTCTCCAAAGTGTCATTTGAAGAAAAAAAAAAAAAGCAGCCTGTTTTTAGCTTCATGGCCAAGAGTTTATAAGTTTGTCCAACTGAAATCTTATCTATAAACTTTTTCTCATTAGCTAATTAGTTTTAATCAGTTTTTGCACTGTGGTATAATCAAATATTACCACAGCTGAACAACAGGGAACATCAAGACATATGGACCACAAAGGTACTGCAGGGAGGCTGCAGCAGTAACAATTCAGTTTGAAATTACTCACAAGTATGCATAATTACATATTTCTACAAATGTATTTATTTATATTAAAACATGAATTAAAACTGGTAATAGGAGGCGGTTAGTGTGTGATATTGCTCATTAATGTCGCATAAATTTACTGCTCTTGAATTGAAGTTTGTGTCCCAGTGGCAAGTGTGTCACATATTAGCACTTTACATGTGACTGAGTAGTATTAGCACTAGGGGCAGGCGGGGGCCCGGTGGGATTTTGTAGGTTTTAAGGGGGCCGCAGCACTCTTGACTTCAGGAAGCACTGCTATAAACAAATAAAAATTAAACACAATTGTTATGAATATGTAATTTATAAGATCGTGAACATCTGGAGACTCAAAAGTACATCTACCAATAAACTTTCTGATTAAAAATGAATGTTTTGGACTTCATCTCATTTTCAGTCATCTTAATCTGCACCTGCACATTAGAAAATCTTAGAAGCAATAATATTCCTTGTGCTTTTTAGTCAAGGTATTATTTGGTTATATTCCAAATTTACATTGATTAACACTGTTTCTCCTTCATCTGGCTTTCATACCTTTGTTTAATAAGCAGCTTTATAATGAGGGATACACCAATCAGCTGCAACATTTAAACCACTGATAAGTGAATAAGATCATGTATTCACAAATAAACTTGAAAAATATACAATTCTTGAATTTGATGTTGATGGACACAGCAAGAAGTGGCTTTGTCACGGGCCTGGACGGCTAGATAACAGATACTGATCTGTGGGTAGAAAAGACTGGCCCATGTGGTTGTCTCAGCCAGATAAATCATAGTGAGCCTGCTGTACCATTACTAGGCAATACTGGCTTTGAGACAAAGGTTTCAGATCAGATGGTACATCGCAGCTTGCTGCCTATGGGCCAGTCAGAGTGCTGAACCCTGTGACATCAATGGGCCCATGAGCATCAGAGCTGCACAACAGCACAAAGAAAGAAGGTGGCGTTGTCCAATGAATCACATTTTCTTTTACATCATGGGGCCTGTTGGATGTGTGAACATTGTATTCCTGGAGAGAGGAGATGCTACTTTGACCTGCCTAAGCAAACACCAGTTGTGAGGACGGCAGGTATACTATCCTTTCAGCAAGTTTTAGGAGCTCTGCCACACTGTGGAAACATTCAGGAACCGTTTGAAGAGCAGACAAAAAGTCCAAGGTGTTCACTTTGCTTCCAAAATCTAGCATCTGGAAGGTCGGCTGCAAAAACAGGTCAGATCCATGGAAGCCCCACCTTGTACCTCACCAGACTCAAAGGATCTGCTGCCGACATCCTGTTGCCCCTTTGAGGCTGCAGTTGTTGATAAAAACATTAAAACATTTTTCTTTTTTGATAAAATGGTAATTATTGAGTTTCTTAAATGATAGAAAACATGAGGGCAGCAGAACAGTAACAACAACAGGAAACTAACTTAAAGCTAAAAGTCTTTTAAAAAGTTTAGGGTAGATATCTGTCCATATACATATATATACTTTGTATATATACTTTGAATGGAGGTTTTTGATCAACAGTCACTTATGTTTTTGAGGTTCACACTGAGTCCTGTACAACATCTGTACTCACGCCCAGTTACACTCACACACACTTCAAACATGCTTCTCCTTGAAAGTATCACCAACCTTTGGACTTCACCACTGTTCACTCTTAATAGCTCAATCTGACGGATCATTTAAAAGCCCACAGAAACAGACAGATGGGTAATGGATTGCATGGCTAATCGATGCTGAGATCGATGGAAGACAGGCATCAATAAATGGATAGAGAGCTGCTGAAACAGACACCATAGTTAATGTGGGACAGTGTAGAGCATCACTGTGGGGAGCACACGGTGTAGGGGACTAATACGAGTCGCCCCGGCTGATAAAGTGTCCTTTTGAATAATGCACACAACAAACTGAGAGTGATAAGCTAAACTTAAGCTTAGCTGTTAGAGCGTGGCTGAGGGAGCTGCGTTTTTAGTGCCCACCCCCCCAACGAACACACACACACATACACTGCATGCAGACCCACTCTCTAAGCTGAAGGTAGCCAGTACCAGCTCAGTTTACATGAATAAAAACATACGAGTCTCATAACATGGAAAATATACAAAAGGACACATCTGTGCTTTTTTGTGCTGGACACAAAGTCCCAGGAATCCTTTTGCTGCGCACACATGAGGAAACATCCGGCCACTTTCAGTAAACTGATAAACACACTATATATTGTTATTTTTTCTACTGGAAGACAGTGTTCTGATCTGACGTGCCATGGCACACGGAGATGTGGGGGAGCAGCACACCGCAAGTGTTCAACTTGTGCTGGACTCAGGTGGCGCTGTGACTATACTCTGACTCATCCCTGCAGCACCGGACGCTCTAGTCTTGTGGTTTAAACGGCTAACAGTATGTGATGCATCCCACTTACTGATAACTGCATTTAACACTGATGTCAGCTAAAGCATTGCAACAAACAAAGAAAGACTATATAATTCTAGATAGGCCTCAGGTTCTGCACTCCTCACACAACCAAGTGGTAAAACACTACAGCTGTTTCTTGTGGGCCAGAGTTATAAATCTCTGGTGAATGGCTGGTTTAAGGGTGGGTGCTAAGAAGCAGCTGTACTTGTCTAAAAATAACTCCAAGGCTGCTGCCGGACAGTGTGTTTAAGCTCATCGTGCAGTTCAGCACAAAGGCCTTATCAACAATACCTTCCACCTGCATTAGCCTGAGTGTGGCCTCGCATCAGCATTACAGAACAGGAAGTCCACGCATGTCCCTGTGTCTGACTCATACACCCAAACAACGGCCAGATCCTGACCACATAATTCAGACTCAGTTCATTTTCCAATGAGCTGAGCATTCATTATCAGCATGTGGTGGCCTGAGGCAGAACGCTCCCTCCTCAGTGTAGTGACAGCCACCAGCCGCCTTGATGGAAAACAAAGCCAAGGTGGCACAGAGAACATGAAACCATTATGACAGGCTGAGTTACACCGAGCAGTAAGCACATTTTTATCACACTTTTCTGTTAGTCAGGTTCTTTCAGCAAATCAGAGAACAGACTGAAATTCCTGCATATAGCCTAGTGTGTGTGTGTGTGTGTGTGTGTGTGTGTATATTATATATATATATAGTGAAAATGCAGGTGCACTGTTTGTGTGTGCCCCGGGATGCTCCACACCTGTTCGGGTGTATAGTCGGGTCAACGTAATTGCTTAACGCAGAGGCTGGCAGCATTTATAGGTGCCAAATTGCGCCTGTGGGAGTCACTATAGCTCACAATCTGACTAATGAAGGCCAAGTAATCAAGCTTCAAACTCATCAACCATGTTTGCAGTAATTAAAAGGTTTATGTTCAGGATCAGGAGAGCTGTTTGAATCAGTGTCAGAAGCCAGATTGGATGTTTATTATTTCCAGGAGTAAGAGCCAAAATCGAAATATTTGACACAATCTCCACTGCTCCAAATGTTCATTTAGTTTATATAATAATACAATCTGATAATAAATACACTCAGCTGCAGTCTTTGCATTGACATTCAGGCACTGAGGGAGGCTGGGTAAATGTACAACATGATGGATATAAATCCAATAATCAATTGTGTGCTGACTGCTGTCTGTCTGCATCATTCTGATCTATTGCGTCCTGTGGGACTCGGGTAGGGTGGGCTAGTAATGTAATAATAATAATAATAATAATGTTGTCTTATTACACACACCCTGGTCAGGTCTGCGCAGATAAAAAAACAACAAAAAAAACACTAAATGCTGCACTTGGTCAAGTTTTTCACCAAAGCAATTCACATAAAGGTTATTTTACATCTGTGACCTGTGATAATTGAGTCAATAACTGAAGGAGAGCTCAACACAGTATTTAGATGGATATAATGTTACGCCTTCTCTCAGACATGCTGATCTCCACAAGGATTTTATCTAGCATGCAGCAGGAGAAGTTCGCCCATGCAGGTCTCCAGGGGCCACAAGTGACCTCGTGAGGACATCAGACTGTGGCTGTTTGTACGCCGTAATCTGAAAATAAACATTATCCATTTAAACACATTATGAGAACAGTCTACAAACAAATATATCTAAATGTAATAATCATAAGCATGATCATTTATTCAAGTATTTTTCAAAAGCAATGCGGCCATTTTTTACAGTTTAAGAAACACATCTTTGGTGTTTCCAGTGCCACCACGTCTCTGTAGGAGAAATAAAGCAGAACAGGCAATAGACCACTGAGCATGTTTTAGTTAAGGACAGGGCTCTCTCTGGTGGCAGAGTCATGCTAGTGTTACAGCTAATGTTCATCGTAAGAGAGATTCTGGTAAACATGTTAAAATATGCACTCAATTAAGAAAAAATTAATTAAATAGTAAATCATAGCTACACTTTGTTTTGTTTTTTATATTTGTCCCGTGTGACGTGAAATAAGGGGCTTCTCTGTTTACCAGTGAGCCCAGCCTGATGCTGTGGGTGCACACTGCTGTGTTGTGGATCCCCCACTGCTTCCTTGATTACAGCCAGTGGTTGCTTTGCAGCAGCCAATTAAAATCAAATACCATTCTCTCACATATTACCACCATTGTATTTACTTGTAGATCAATTCCCTTCAGCTGCACCATTTTACATAATGAATGCAGAGGCTTTTGATGTGTTTGCCTGGTAGGAGATGAACGCACCACGGGAGGAGCCGATGGAGGGCCTGCTGTTCTTACCTTTTGCCATGTAATAGTCAGAAGTGTAGGCTTTATTGAGACTGAATGGTAATAATGTGGTGCTGTAAATGGCAAACCTTTGCCACCCTGATGAGTCGTTTGAAATTCATAAGAAACGTTGCATTCATGCAGGACACGTTCATTGTTATTGTGACATTTCCCTACATTTCTCCGTTAAGACTTTTCTCACACAATTATTGGAACTGTACCAATTTCTTTTAATCTGCTAATTAGTGCATTCATTAAGTGATATTAGATGAGCCATCTCAGGGGCCATTCACAGAAACAAATAGCTACGTTGATATTAATAAATCAGCAGTGAAAAAAGACTCAGTGCAGCCCTTCAGTAAAATTATAACTCCAGAGTATCCAAATTACTTATTACGGGTGAGAAAACCTCCATTTATTTGTATATTTAAAACTGGATTATTGTTATATGAACATTACGAGCATTTTAATATTCCAACCGATTGAGATGGAGCATACAGGTAAGCAGTTTCTGTAACACAATGCATCACATTTATGATGACGATGATTATTGTAATTATTGTAGGGTCTTTACCTTACAATAAAAAGCGCCTTGAGGCAACTGTTTGTTGTGACTTGGCGCTGTATAAATGGAAATGAATCAATGAACTAGTTGATTCCTGAAAATTTATTTTAGAAATATTCAGATTGACAGATTTGAGATTTTTTGTGTTTTTTATCTGTGTGAACTGAATATTGTTTAAAGGCATCACTCTGGCCATTATTTCAATACAATAAACACTGATACCTTTTGCATGCAGTACTGTAATTTGTAAAGTAACTATAAATTTAACATAAATATTGTGGTTTAATATGTACCTAAAACAGCAGCCAGTGAGAGGTTTGCTTTAAAACACGGCGCCACAAAAGGTTTTGCTGCTCACATTTAATCCAAGTAAATAAAGAAATTCAGTCAAACCCGAGAGAATGACTCTTAATTTTAATCTTTTCACTCTCCCCCATGTGTATTAAAACCACATCCAACAGGCCTCCTTCCGCTTCGCAGTGAAGCTGCTGGCGCACGCTGTTGCGGCGTAGTTGCACCTTGAGTTCTCAGTGTAGTTGAACATTAGTCACATAAAGCATGGTGTGGGTAACACATTTATAACAGAGCACACTTTATACCACAGCCAAGACACCAGCGTGTTTTGGGATTTACAGTGAGACCTTTGTGCTTAAGTGTGAGATAGACTGAAGACTGAAACACTGTTTGTGCCCAGCGGAGCGGCACATTAAACCCACCAACAGCCACGATTCGATTTTTTTTTTTAGAGCTGTGCACAGATCGACACCCTCTCTAAAGCATAAAAAGCTGTTGTCTCAGTTAAACTGTTACTTGTTGAGCAGAATCTGTGTACAGTGAATCTAAAATGGAAGAGAGGAGTGAGGAGTTTTATTTATATATATCTAAAAAATAAATCCCATCTGTGTGTAAAGAAGCATTTTTTTAGGATTCAAACTAATCTACACTTGTGTTCTGTGACGGCGCTCCTTCTTCAAACTCACCCTGGACAGAGACTGTGATTGCCGGCGTAATCAGCAAAAGGTGCCAGTATCACAGATGCTGTCTCTCAGCTAATTGCATGAAGGCACGGCGGTGCACAAGGCGCAGGTGCTCATTGCTTTTGTGAAGTCACTTAAGTGTGGTTCGCTTCCTTGTGTACGCTCAAACTTCTGAGCAAATATTTTTCCGAGCTCCGTTGTCTCCAATTTAGACAGCATTGAGGATAAAAGAGAAAACAAAAAAGTAGGAAGTGTGGAAGCAAAGCAGTAATACAGCAAAATGCTACTTTATTTATCTGCGAGGCACAGCTGCTCCTCGGGATCATGTTCCAATGTAGCTACAGCAGACAAATTTGATTTAAAAGAAGAAAAAAAACAAAAACAGTGCTTAGATTAATTTTCCTCTCATACTTCAACAGATATGACTCTACTTTAACCAGCTTAGCTCATAATATTCACAGTAAGACATGCTGTCTTTGGTTATAATTTCTGCAACACTGATGTCAGTTGCAGTTCTGTTACCTCTTCGCAAAAGATTGCTTCAACATGGAAAGCACGAAGGATGAAAAGAATAAAAAAAAAAAAGGGCACTGCAGTAAATCAGACAAAGAGAATAAAGCTGAAATTCTGATTTATTTAAAACAAAGAAACTTTGTAACATTTCCCTCCGCTGCCCACCGCCGCTAAAATCCCTGAAGACGAGCGCAGTGTACACATCTGACTCTTGGCCGTGTTCCCGTGCCCGAACTTTCAGCAGGCGTTCTGGGATTTGGTTCCTGCACACAGTCAGTGTATCCTCGGCCTCCCGCGGGCGTCACACCCCTGAGTCATGTTGGTGACATCCGCTAGCTCCCGCCTCTCAGACAGGGCGGTCACCATGTGTTCCAGCTTGGAGCGGATGGTCGAGTAGTGGTGTTGGCGCTCTTTGGTCAGCTTGCGGAAGCAGTCTTTTAAAGTGGTGTCTGGAGCTGCTGCCTGGGTGGGCAAGAGTTGTCTGGAAGACACAAGCAGGGGAGAGGTGTCCCGGCACGGCCCTGTGCTTCTTTGAGTATTGACGCTGAGCTGTTGTGTGAGCTGGAGGTCAGTCTGGGCTTCGCTGTCTGTCACCGACCGCCTCGTCTGAGTTGACGCGTGGCAGGAGACGATGCCGGGGGTCACCGTTTCTTTCTCCGCTTGCTGCCCTGCGGGGAAATGCCGAGTCGTGCTACCAGCCAGGATCTCCTCCCGCGCGACCTGCTGCTCCATCCAGTCGTCGTTTACAGTTGAAGCGTCCGACTCCGAGCTGGCTTTATCTGGAGACGAGAGTTCACAAGGAAGCTGCAATCGCAGTGTTTGTGGTTTACGGCTGGGTGTGCTGGTCAGGCACGCTGGCTCCACAGGCTTCTCGCTAGCCAGGTGAGGGGAGGAAACAACTGAGTGCTTGAGGTGCTCATAGACGCCGCTGTTGCGGACGCTCGGTGGTCCACGAGTGTTTATGGGCAGAGACTGGGCATAGAGGATGCGAAACTCCTCATCAAACTTCTCCGTTATCTGGCCAGAAAGCTCGATCAGGTTGCTGCTGTTCAGTTTGCCGTCAGTCCAGTTGAACCTGAATAGAATTTAAAAAACATATAACTGAAAGCAAGAAGCAGACCCCTCCCAAGAAACATGCTTGACTTTTGGACGGGGCAATATGGTTAGCAGGCTCTTACCTATAGGAACCTGTAGCCACTCTGTTTCCATCAACCAGCATGAACCTCTCATGAACTTTCCCTGTAATCCTTGCTCCAGATCTCATGTAATAAGTTGTGCCAGTTATAGTTCGCACCCTCATTTGCTGTAAGGATTAAGGACATATTTTATTTTAATGCCATCTGACGCCCATGTTTTGCACACAGAGCCGTGCCCAGCTTAAACGAACCAGTTGCATACCCGAAGGTCATCCAGGCGAACGTTGACATTTCTGCACATCTCGAGGAAAGCGGGGGCGCACGATTGGTCCAGCAGGATGTAGACAGGGACTCTGCGCAGGGAGCAGGCCTCCTGAAGGTCCTTAAAGATATCCAGGTCTGTCAGGGAGTCTGTAACTATGGCAATCACCTGCAGTGGAAAATTACAGAGGTAATATAATAGAATTCTTTTTCATGGCTGCAGCCGTGCTCTCGCAGATGTAGCACATGATTGTGTTTTCATTATTATCAAATATAAGGCCCTATTCAAACAGAGCCGCGAATCCGTGTCTGACACACTGCCTGTAATGTGTGTGCTGATGAGCTTTCTATTGACTGTGGTCTGTTACCATGGCAATCGGCGGTAACGCTTGGTCAGCAAACAAATGACTTTTATACAGGAGACAAGTAGGTGCACTGTAGGGTTTGCCTCCATTTTCCTGAGCTTTGTTTTGCACCCAGATTTCTTCTTCTTCGCGAGGAGGAATGGAATTTCGCACGCCGCGGTAAAGGTTGCGTGTCGAGGATTAGACACGGACGTTTACACATCTCAGATTTATCGCTTCGAACTGGTGTTTTATCCACATGCAGTCAGATGTGCCACGCCTTATTCGAGGATGATGTGTGTGTGTGTGTCTGTGTCTGTGTGCTTGTTTTTAAGAGCCAGTGTAAAAACAGAGTTAAAATTCACAAAACCTCAGGAATGCTGCTTCTTTGAGATGACCTCCAGCAGTGCATGCTCACTGCGCGTTACACTCACTGGCCTCTTTGTACAATAAAGACACAGCAGCGAGTGGAGTAACATTACAAAAGAACAATATGGCAGGATTAGAACATTTTTCTAAGGATTCACCTGGCTGCCTGCACGTGACATGCATGGCACCACCTTTAAGCCATGAACCAGGGAGAAAAATCCAGTGTTTAATGAAAGAGGGAATGGAGATGAGCAAAGCAAGTCGAGGCACATCTGGTAAGCAGGTTCCACACAGGCCCGAGGTGCTGCAAAACTCCCTTCTCCTCATGCTGGAATGTCTCTTTTCAAAACCAGAGGCTGCACTGACAGCTCCCGTCAGGAACATCACATTAAATATTCATACTTTGTTTTTGTTTGTTTGTTTTATCCTTTTAGTTGATGATTTCTTCTAATCAACCTTTCAAGACATGAACTTCTAAAATTCAGAGTGATCAAGGAAATTCCATGGGGACAATGCAGCCTTTATTTTAAGGATGGCGCAAAGAAGATTTTGACTTTTTTTTTTTCCCTCTGGAAATAGTGTTAAGAGTGTTTAAATATACTGGCTGGCTGATTTTGTGGTGGGGGATAAGGCCTAGAAGAAAGAATGCCAAATATCACGTGACAAAACCAAAGTAAAGGTGCTGTTTTAGGCTAATAATGCACAAATAAGCCATGATTGAGAAACACTGTAGGAGTTACAGGACTGATACAAAGGAATGCGAAATAATGGAGCAAAAACAAACTTCAAAGAAATACCACACAATAAATCACTGCTGCTTACAGGATAGCGCTTTCTAAGGGCATAGAAATGGTTGGAGTGAATGTCAGCAAGTGTGTGTGTACCTCTCTGGCACTTTTAATCATGCGCCTTGCAGCCTCCTTGCAGCTGTAAATGCATTCCCCGTAGCTGGGCTGGAAGTGCGCCACGGCCCGTGTCACTCCCCGGTAGGAGCCCGCGGTGAAGGCGGGCCATCCAATCTCCAGCAGCGGCGGCTCCACGTCCGACACCTCTGGGAAATAAGTGACGGAGGAGCAGTCCAGGGTGCTGCTGAGCGACTGCTCCAGCGCCGGTTCCTCTCCGTGGAGGGACGAACACCGCGGCGGCACGGCGGCGCTCCTGATCTGCTGGATCTCATCATCCGAAAGAAAGTTGGGGATCCTCTCACGCACAAGGAAGTCCAGAAAGTTAGCAAGACCCCCGGACAGCAGCTCCTCCAGAGCCAGCCGGTGCCTCTCGTTGTACACTTCCTGCAGCTTAAGCTCGTCTGTCCCGCGAGGTTTTGGACCCAATCTCAGAGGTGAATCGTCCAGGCACTGCGACAGGGCCATTGCCATGCCTCCTGCTTGCCTTTACCTGAAACACACAGCAGCGGGCAGGTAACGTTTGACCCACAGGAAGGGAAATTTGTATTTTGTTGCTTCCCTCCGTTCCTACTCGACGTGGATCCGCATTGGCTGTCGTATGGTTGTCGAACCAGAACGGCGTCACCAGACTCGCGGATCAGCCTGTCAGTCTGCCGTAGAGGCCGTCTCATTGGCTCGTTTGGAGGAAAACAAGCCTCCGTTACCGCCCTCTGCTGCCCTGATCCGGTTACACTGCAGAGAGCAGGGATCAGCAGAGGTCCCACTCCAACGCTTATTCATGTCATGGCTCTTTAGATTCCTCGTAGTTCAACGTTTTTATAAAAACTGTTTATTAAAGAAACGAAGACTCTTTGACTTTAGATGGAAGTCAACACACAGGAAGCAGTTTACTCATCTGTCACACAGTTAAACTCAAGATTAACCCAATATACCACAGCCTACTTATTTATCAAAATCTTTCACATAAATGTTTTGTCAGTGAAAATCTGAATTTCATCGACAAAATCACAGGAACATAATGTCAATACATTTTTTAACCTGGTAGGCTGGTGTGCCCTGAAGAGACCCATATAATTTCCACTAGATCACCATGCAAACCGCTCACTAAACCCCATAAATACTTTATAGACATCAACTCTAAACTGCTGTTAAATCAGTATGTCTTAAACTTACAGCAGAACACTACAACTCCAAGTCCCACTCCGGTAGACTGGACCTATCGGTTGGGTTGTTTTACTTATTTTTTTATTTTGAATATGCTTTGCAATTCATCTTCCTGATAGATTCTCTTTGTTTTTCCTGACTATAGGCAATGTCCATTCAGGACAACTGGGAGGGGATAATCCATGTTCAGCAAAGACCAGAGGCATGCATTTATCCAATATGTTGTGGGCTTGATTCACATATACATAGTTTTATTTAAATATTTTTTAAGTAGACACAGAAAGGGTCCATATTTTGTGTCCATCAGTGGATTTAGAGTGACCTTATCATGCTTAATATTAACACATGAACAATTCCCCTCCTATCTTGGATCTCACTTGTTGATATGTTTTCTTTTCATCTTTCGAAATATTTAACCCATGGTTATTCTCTGTTTAGGTCTACAGTCTGTCCAGTAGCCTTTAATTCTAAGTATTTCTCGGTTTTACGCCTGCCTGCGCTTTTACGCACAGGAGGCCAACAAGGTCACAGGGGTCACGCAGTATAAAGCCTATTTTGCAGAGCGCATTACTAGTATTGCTAATTTGAATGAAGGCAAATGTGTTATTCTGTTTCAAGTTTAAAGCAGACAAGTACAATTAGGCTACAGTTACTGGTGTTATCGCTATTACGCGTGTGCGTAAATGTCTATTTTAAGCCGGTGGGCTAATAGGCCTGCGCTTTAAATGACAATTCCCACAACGATTAATATTCATAGTAGCCCACCAGGAGTGTTTTTTTTTTCATAAGATGACAGCCGTCTATTGAAAAAGCATGTGACCTAATTAGGATTTTCTTTTGGATGATGAAGCTCCCTGAAACGGCAGATGAATGAACTTGCCTACAAATTCCAAATTTGCACAAGACAATCCATCTGCACTGCCCGCCCCGCGACGCCATTGTAGCTACTTATAACCCGCGTCTGTTGAATGCACTGCCTTACCCCTATAACGATATACCCAAATGTGCGCTGGGCTCAGTATACGTACCCTCCTCCCCCTTACACACACACACACACACACACACACACACACACACACACACACACACACACACACACACACACACACACACACACACACACACACCCCACCCCCCACCCCCCCTATCTCTTTTCTGCATAAAAATCTATCCTGTCATCTCTTCTTCTCTCGACCTCC
>VOQJ01014940.1:0-10574 GCA_015052665.1 Apistogramma diplotaenia
AGACGCCAATGTGTGTGTTTGTGGCAGAGGAAATCAACCCCTACATGCATGTGTGTGTGTGTGTGTGTGTGTGTGTGTGTGTGTGTGTGTGTGTCATTTACATTCAATATTAACCTTGATGGTGCACAACTTAATATTCTTTAGTGTAGGTGGGTTTAGTGACTTTATGTAACATGAAGCTGTGAGTTGCTTTCATGTCTGTACTGTGTAAGTTACTGCTGCACCTCATCAGCCACAGCAAACAGTTATTTCCTGGAAACAAAAACAAACTAGATAGCCGATTAACCAGCCATGAATGTGTGCAACATATATATTTTAAAAAAGGCATTCTTAGTTTCTTTTCTCTCTTCTCTCTCGCTCTCTTTTCAGTAAATTTCATAAATCTCTAGTTGTTGTGGTACATTTGTGTCAAGTACGATAACTGTATGTTAGACCACCTCAGTATTGTGTGTTCAGGCCTAGTTTGCTGGCTTTCAGTAACCAATAAATTTACCCTGTCTGTGATAACAAGTCCTTAAAGGTGTATTTTTTCTATATTCAAAGTATCGACTATAATCTTACATGTAAATATCCATTATGTATCCATTAGTTTGTGTGGTTTTCAGTAAATGTTCCCATGTTACATTATCGTTAAACTTGTGCATGTTTTACTTTAGCCGGGGAGGTTTTAGATATGTGCATGGTTTCACACATCATCTATTCTCATTTCCAGCTCATTTGAGTATGACAACAAACTTGTGTAATGTGCATGAGGACAAAGGAAGACCTCTTATCATGCAGGCCTCTTGTGCAGTGTGTTTGTGAGTTGAATTGCTCACACGGTGAAAGGAAATATGTCTGTGTTTTCTATGAATTATAGATAGTCCTAATGGGGACAAAAATGGCCTAGAAAGACACTATAATTCTTCCATATCATCTTCTCTTTATTGGCCCTCTGTTAAACCCAGAATTGAATTTAAAATTGTTCTCCTCATGTACAAGGCTTTGAAAAATCAGGCGCCGTCATACATTATATTGCCAAAAGTATCACCTCTATCGGCTGATGTTGGTTTATTTCAGTGTTTCATTTGTTCCTGAGCAAATCGGTTGCTTCATAACCAGATACTTGGATTTAACTTTAATGTCTTACTAGTTGTCAGTCTGATTGGAAATGAATCATTCACTCATCTGTATGCTAATTTCATTTGAAAAAAGGACCCATCAAAATCATTGAATTCAGGTGTTCCAGTCACTTTCATGGCCACAGGTGTATAAACTAAGCACCTAAGCATGCAGACTGCTTCTACAAACCTTTGTAAAGAGTGGGTCTCTCTCAGGAGCTCAGTGGGTTCCAGCATTGTGCCATGATAGGATGCCATCTGTGCAACATGTCCAGTCATGAAATTTTCCCACTGCCCCACCTCTCCCCTGCAGTCATGCCCCAAACCACACCCCGCCACCGCAATAGTGTTTGTAAATTTTAAAATTCCCCACTCACCCTACAAGCAGTCTACTTTCTCCTTCAAGCTTGGGTCCTCTACCAGGAGCATGGGAGCTTACGTTCGTAGGACTGCTCTTCTGGACAGAGATCTCAGCTGCCATTCCCGTAATCTTCTGGAGCCACTCTCCCAGTCTGGGAGCCCACTGCTCCAAGTCTTCCGCTTACCACGAAGACTACTGTTGCCTTCACTTTCCACATCTTACATAGTTCTTCCCTATGTCTATGGCATTTCTCTATTGCTTGGCATTGGT
The DNA here is from genome assembly GCA_015052665.1 of Apistogramma diplotaenia. Classification (NCBI taxonomy): domain Eukaryota; kingdom Metazoa; phylum Chordata; class Actinopteri; order Cichliformes; family Cichlidae; genus Apistogramma; species Apistogramma diplotaenia. The sequence goes on from VOQJ01014940.1 coordinate 1,732, forward strand.
ACAGCTGTCACTATGACCTTCTTCCCCTGCTTGTTGACCACTACCATGTCTGGTTGGTTTGCCATCACCAGTTTGTCTTTTTGTATCTGGAAGTTCCACAGGATCTTAGCTTGGTCATTCTCAACCACCCTTGGGAGCGTATTGCATTTTTTAACCTCAGGACTCCCAGGCCATACTTGGCACAGATGGTCCTGTATATACTATGTTAGCCACTTGGTTGTGGTGGCCCGTGTATACCCTGCCTGCTAGCATCTTGCACCTGACTTTAATGTGCTGGATTGTCTCAGCAGCATCTGTGCACAGTCTTCACCTGGGGTCTTGTGTGTTGTGGTAGACCCCAGCCTCTATCAGTCTCATGCTTAGAGCTTGTTTCTGCCATGATTAGTGCCTATGTGTTGTGTTTCAGCTCAGCTTTGTCCAGGCATTGGTAGGACGCCAGCCGCTCTTTCTATCTGTTGGTAGTAAACGCCGTGCATGATGGTTCCAGTTTTTGCACGTCTTCTTTCTCTGGTTTCTGCTGCCTGAGGTATTCACTAAGCACATGATCATCAGTGCCCATCTTCTTGAGGTTCTCATGGATCTCTGTTTTCATCCTCAACAGAGGTTTGGACACTCACCGGTCCTCAGCTTCCTTCCTTTCACTTAGCATACAGTCTCAGGGTGCTGTACTTGGGGTTAAACCCTCCATGCATAGTAAGGAGCTTTCTTGTCTTGATTGGTTTCGACCTCCTCCTTTGGCCAGCTTATTATCCCCACAGGGTATCTGATGACCAGCAGCGTGTTGATTCTCTGGATCTTGTTCTTGTTCTGCAGGTGACTCCTCTGGACTTGCCTTACTCTCAGTAGGTATTTGGCAGTTTCAGCTTTCCTGGTGGCCTATTCATGGTTCCCATATGCCCGTGTAAATTAAAAGGTACTTGTAGCTAGCCTCAATATCTGCAATGTTGCCTTGTGGCAGTGGAGTTCCCTCAGTTATGACTACGTCACTCTCTTTGTTAACATCTGACTACACTGTTAGTAGTGTGGATCAGTGAATCGATGTCATACAGCTTGATTTATGTGTCTAGTGGTTGCTCCAGTTCATACGTGGTACTGTATCTGTCACCAGTCTTGTTAGTGATCTGACTGAGGGGGTCCAAGCCTATGCACCAGAGGCCAGCTTCAATGTGCATTTTGTGTTGTGCTATATTAGAAGTCTGAACTTTTGTGTTAACTGATCATGAAAAAAAAATCTCTTAGTATCTGCTGGTTCTAAAGGCTAAGTATGCTACAGCAACAATTGGTGCACTGCCAGCAGTCAATAATTGTCTGGATTCCATGGACAGCACCACGTGTTCAGCATCCTCACTAAAGGTGCTTTGCCGGGCCTTTGATGGAGCCATGCTCAGTTACTGCTTGTTTGTGGGTCTTCCACCCTCAGATTTGTATTCAGGATGTGTAAAGCATGCTAATTCTGATTGAGGTCTCTTTAGTGAGTCATTTAAGAGTCTCTTATTACTTTGCATTGAGAAGCTCCTGATTTGCTCTTACCTGCATGTTTTGGGTCACTATATCATTACTGTGATGTGGCTTCCTATCCATTTTGCATACATATCCATTCCATTCAATTGCGTCCACCATGTTTGATATACAATATGGCACTCTTTGCATCACGAGGCCATCTTTTCCTAGCTTTTTCTTTAAATATATTGTAATCTTGCCCTTCTGCTCGTGGTTGTGACCAGTGGTTTGCATGTAAACCGTTGATGTAAAATCTTTATTCATACTCACGAAGGCATTGCTTGATTGTAGAGTTTGACCATGACACGCCTGCATGAGTATTCGTGAATTGGTTCGATCCTGCAAAGGGATTTTTCTTCACCATGGAAATTTCACTTTAGCTGTCTTCTCTTCCACAGCATGTCTCCTGTCCTGTCTCTCTCCTCAGGCCCAACCGGTCACAGCAGATGACTGCCTCTCCCTGAGCCTGGTTCTGCTGGAGGTTTCTTCCTGTTAAAAGGGAGTTTTTCCTTTCCACTGTCACCAAGTGCTTGCTCATAGGGGGTCGTTTTGATTGTTGGGTTTACTCTGTAATTATTGTAAGGTCTTTACCTTACAATAAAAAGCGCCTTGAGGCGACGGTTGTGATTTGGCGCTGTATAAATAAAATTGAATTGAATTGAATTCAGGTGTGCGGCGAACATTTTAATGCTGTTCAGCTTGCCAGTACATTATTCTTTGTAAGGTTTTACCTAAGTTCAGATTTTTTCACGCTTAAAGATTCTGCTCTCTCTCATTGTCTCTCTAATTGGTCTGATCAGGTAGGTTTTTCAGCTTAAAGATTGCCTTCCTCATTGGTGTTCACTCCTCTTTGGACCACGTATTAAAAGTTGCCATAAACGGCAACCAAATGAACATTTATTATTTCAATATGACTTCTGGTCATGGCGACATCTGGTCATGAAACTGCTTGTATGCCAACTGTCCAGTGACCTTTGTGCTCTGTTAAAATGTAAACCTTAAAAAATGGCTTTATTTCCCAAAAAGGTTTTTGTTAAGTGCTTCACACCTTCACTGATTCGTTTGCGAATCAAATGTGGTGACGTGCAAAGGCAAAATGAACAAAACTGTCTTCCTGCTTGATGAACATGCTCCAGTATTTGGTTGTAAAGTAGTTAATCATATAAACACCATGTTCATAAGCAGTAATTTTACTGTGAAATTGTCATTTTTATTTCACACAAAACATTAAAAAAAACTGTAAAAGCTGTCCCAACTGTACGCAGTTCAAAGAGCCACCAGTTGTAACTTTTTCTAGTGCAACTTTAATTTAAGAACTTGATTCAGGAGGCTTAATAATCTGAACCCCGGTGACACCCTGTGTCCCTGAGTTCACATGTACAAGTCTGTGTTGCACTCCTCTCCCAATTTGAATCATTACTCTCCACTTTGTAATCAGCTCCAACAATTATAACCTCACAGTATGCCTCTGATTACTGTCCGGGTGTATTCTGGAGTGTTCTGGGAATGTTGAAAAAAAAAAAAGGATCCAGGTCCCAGCAGAACTCTAGGTTACACACATTTACAGTAACCCTGTCTGTGTGCTTGTGTGTGGGTTGCCGTTCGTTTGAAGTGCTCATTCCCCCTAAATTACAGTGCTGCCATAATGAAGTATTACCATGCAATTCCAAGGCAGACCAGTACAAAGAAAGCGATCAAGTCTGTGTGTGTGTGTGTGTGTGTGTGTGTGTGTGCGTGTGCGTGTGCGTGTGCGTGCGCGCGCGTGCATGTGTGTGCACGTGTGTGTGTTGGACACTTGAGGTGAAAGTTCAGATGCGATGCCCGAGCAAAAAGGCATCTGCCAAGCCAAAGTGTGTATGTCGTCTGGGCGTGTTCTTGTGTGCGTTTGCACATGTTTTATGAAACAAGTAGAAAAATAGCTTTTGTGTGTAATGCAGCCTTTCTGAGCTAAGGCGTGTTTGCAGTTGCGTGAGTGTCCTCCCGATTGTGTTTCCAAATGTGTGTTTCTTCCAGCCAGCTGTGACAAAGCTCAGTTTGAGCACACACACACACACACACACACACACACACTTGGAGGTGCGGACGTCTTTGGCTGCAGGCTGTGCTGGCCTCACCTACGGCCTCCCCAGCGTGCTGAATGTTGCATGAGGCCCAGCCACCTCATACATAGTGCATCAGCACAAACATGCCATCTGATTTTATACATAGTGCATTGGCACCTGTACCCGCCTTGACTGACAAGCATGCAATCCATTTTTCATCAACACTTTCAATGGGACGGCTGGTTGAGGACATGGAGGTAGGAGGTGGGAGATGTTTGTTGGTGATGGTGGCTCTCATCCTTTGTTATCTGCACTTCAGCTATGCAGCATTTTTATTTGTTTTGCTTCTCTTCTGCTGTTGCTTCCTTGGAGAACTTCATGAATACATATTTAAGATGACTTATTACCTTTCTTTTGATGTGTTGATTTAATTATCTCTAATGCATCATACCAGTTTCCAGCAGCTTAAACAATGTGAACATGGTTATACTCTTCAGTGGAGTGTTGCTCCCTGTACAACTAAGTGTGGTTGAAAGTGCAACCTGATTTCAACCTGTATTTAACCATTGATTAATTCACTAGATGGCTAAATGAATCCTTTATACACATTTCTAGATGTGGCTAAAGTCACTGCAGTTCACCTCAAAAAGGAAAAAAAATACTGGAATTTACTGATGGCTCATTTGTTTCCAGATGCATGTCTCCAAAGAAAGTGCAAACATTACTCAGTATCACAGAAACACTCTTAGATACCTGTAATATATCAGTAAGCTTGTGATTTGAACTTGTTATTTTTTTGTTTTTGTTATTTTTTTGTCCCCAGGTAGTCGGAACGCTAAAGAATGCAACAGTAACGGGGAACCGTTTAAGCATGAAGTCTAGTACGCTAAGTTTCTGCCAAATAGATATTGAAGCCACTTGAGTCTGAACACGTCCAGCCCCCCAGCTAGATCCACAAAACACAAGGTGCTCTCACTGCGTCTGCTATCAGCTAACATCTCGTGCCCCCAACCAATGACCTATCTAGCGTTTGCATTATAGCTAGCGTGCTAACAGCACTGGGGCCAAGCACCCTTTAGCAAGTCTCCCCTGCAAAGCAGAGTCTCCTAAATGAAAACCATTCCCCTCTGCCTGCTTCCCAAGCTCTGCTCAGGGACAGGAGCCATGGGGTCAACAGCTGGTGGAGGATATGGCAATTGTTTATGAAAAAATGCTTTCTCAAGCCCACCAAAAAACACACACTTGGGGGTGGGGGTGGGGGTGGGGGTCTGCCCCTGAACAGCCAACAGCTGGGAAGGGTTGGGGAGTAGCCTAGAGGCTGGCAAGTTGCCCCCTCCCCTCCACAGTCCAGATGGGGGAGGTTAGGCTGAGGCTAGCTGCAGCCCACCCTTCTCCTCCACTTCCCAAACTTCCCATTCCCATTAAGGGGTGGCTAGAGATTGCGAAGGAAGGGAAAGGAGGAAGAAAAGCAAAAGAGCATGACTGCTGTTTTTTCTCCCCCAACCCTCCCTCCATCTTCAGCCTAATCAAATAAAGCAGGAAGCTTCCGAGACGGAAGAGGAGTGTTTATTGATATTTGTGTGTGCTCCTTCACCCGCTCTCATGTCCCTACTGTTTATTTTCTCTCCACCACATTTGAAAATTCTGATATTGTCAATGTTTTCAGCCCGTATATCATGCCTAACTGAATGTTTGAACACTGCCGAGGCAAAAAGGTTATGTTTCTTTCTGCTTCTTACAATATACCATTATCTTAAATTGAGCCACTGGGAAATTACACACCAACTTGACATCCGCTGCAAAATAGCTATGACCAGTCAATTTATTGTAATAAGAGGGTGTCATATGAAATGAAATGGCCTTAAATAAGAATTGATGATCCCATCAGCCTATAGCATTGGTTGGACATAAAGGCGCACACACACTGCTTGTACAGGAGCCAAGAAATTCTGATGAGAGTATTGTGTTACCAGTACCTTTTAGTGCCCAAAAAGTTGAAATTGCATCTTTAGGTAGCGCACGGACTCGACTCAAAAGTGGTCTTTAAGTGGAAAACTGTTGGGAACTGGATGAAGGCCTTAATGCAGATTTTATAGGAAGCAGTGCCAAGAAAGAAGCAGCTCAATCATGCAACATAAAGACGGACTGACACAGGAAATCAGGCATCTCCTTCCTCCAAATGCTTCATGCTCAGACCGTTTTCTGCATTTGATGGCAGCACAAGACCTCAGTTGGACTTGAAAATGATTAGCTGCATGCATGTTTCAGGGATGGGATTCCACTCTTTGACCAATATTGAAATAATAAACATTGTGGTAGGAGTATAAAGTGCACTGAACCCGAGCCAGATCCCCGACACTTCCTATGTAAGAGCATGAGCATAGACTCCAGCGAGTTTGAGACTTTTACAGGGCTATGTAAAACCCAAGAATAACCACCGGGTAGTTTGACTGATGTAAAAATCATCTGCACAGACGTTTGAAAGAAAACCATATTTCTTTTAAAACATCATAATCTGACACATGTGTTATCGTTGTGATACACAGCATCAAAAACGTTTGCAGGCTTGGAAGTCAGATGTTGGTATTCTGATACCTGTATCCAGTGGTCTTCTCTTCAAAGTGCAGTGAACCTTTGTTAAAACCGGTTTGGCACTCCTGAGAGGATCTGGTGTTTGAATGGCACGGCACTGAGAAGTTGCCATGACTAACAAAGGGAAACTTTTTTTTTTCTTCAACTGCCACTGTGAGAGCCTGTCTTGTTATTCTCAATAGTCCTTTTGTTAGAGTTCACTGAGAGGCGACAGCTTGATTTCCCCTCAAGCCATCCATATGTGAGCGTGCACATGATGCTGCTCCCTGACAAGTCACTCGTCATATCCTTGTGTATGTGTATGTGTGCGTGTGTGTTTGTGTGTAGGGTGCATTAATCCAAGCCTACCTGCGACCCTGTGGGCTTGCTGCTAACTGCTTCCTAAAGGTCAGAGCACATGACCTGTGGGGGTCCAGGCCCCATCGGTGTCCTGGGGTGCGCTCGTCTTTCTCCAGCCATCCTCACTTGCATAATCTGCAACTTTTCATTCACTCACAGTGATAAGCATTGAGGCTAAGCAAACTTTATGCAGCACCTTAATGTGGATACACTTGGATTAACAGTTATTTTTGATTTCCTGGAAATATACAGTTTAATTTCTGTAGAGTGGACATTTGGGACACTGCCTGAATGAGAAAGGAGTTAAACATTTAAAAAAGCTGAAAGAAAAATCGATATCAAGGAAAGAAATTTAAAAAACAGTCGCCTCGAGGCGCTTAAATAGAAGACTGGAAGAAATGAATGGAAGAAGGAATTAAACAGAAAAGGCGAGGGATAATGGAAGGATGGAAAGAAGCAAGAGGATAAAAGACTGAATGAAAACTAAATGGATGGAAGAAAGAAAAAAGCTCAGGAATGAAAATAAGGAAGAAGCTAAACCTAACACACATGCACACACATGCAGGCGCGCACACCTCCAAGGGAAAACCATTTGTAGGATGTAATTGTGAGGTAATGGAGGCTAGTCTTAGGGGTGAGGGGTTAAAGGTCAGAAGTGTGTTGTTGAAGAGGCCTCAGTCATCAGCCATCAGCCAGGGTCACATGTGTGTGTGTGCACGAGTGTCTTTCCAAAATATGCCTTAGTTAAAAACAGAAGGGCCACTGTTTGGTTCCATAAATACACTGAGACACTTTAGAGCACACACACACCTCCTGGTTCCTACCAAAACAGGGAAAAATGTGTTTTTGTTTTGCAGTTTGGATATCACTTCATATTACCTCGAACCAGCCTCTTTTCAAGCCCGGCTGTGTGCCACTTTACTGCACACACACAGGTGTAATTCCAACCCCGCAGGTCTCTCTCTGAGCCTGCCTGCACTTCTCCAATCCCCTCGCTTATTAACATATGTAAGAACGACAAGGTCTCACCTTTAATGAGAAAAGCCAGGCCGTCCTGCAAGTTCATTCGCCTTCAGCCATGTTGAATTACAAGGGGAGCCATGTGCTTTCTCACACTGCAATCAAATACACTGCTGACGCTGCAGATGAGTGCTGCGGTCCCAGGCTGGGGCATAGTTACCCCGCTTCTCTGTTCATTATATACGGTTTGACTAGTTTGTTGGAATTTAAAGGTGATTCGTTTATTGGTTGATTATAAACAATTAAGTGCTAATTATAACTGTCTTTGATGTAAAACCATTCAAAACTTCCATTTCCAATAGAAAGAAAGTTAATTTAAAGCAAAGTTTGATATCTTGTTAACATAGCAATGGATTTTAATTAGGGGTCATCTGCCCTAACTTGGTTAAAAAGCCCTTTCACCATCGTTGGTCTCAGTGTTACGTTGTATTTAAGCTGTGTTGAAACAATAAAATACTGCATTTCATCTTAATGTTCACTAGCTTATGCCATTATACTTTCAGCATCAATATAATTAGGAAGACGCACAAATCCGTTGGGGGGTCGCGTCAGGAAGGGCATCTGGCATAAAAATCTGCCGAATCAAATATTCACAGCTACCTGCTGTGGTGACCCCTCGTGACTACGGAGCAGCTGAAAGTAGCTTCGAGGTGTAGAGAGTAAATCTTTAGATGCACGGGAAAGAAATTAAATTAAGCAGAATAAGAAGACAAGTGCCAGTTTTAAAATAGCAGCAACCGCTACACACGTGTAAGCCTTTATCTGCCTCACATCCCTGTAAATACACCACAGTCGAGGTGTCCCACGCGCTTATGTAAAGCAACAAAGTTACATCTGTGGGCCCACAGCCGCTGCCTGTTAACATGGCTGAAGTTACAAGTGCATTAACAGACTCGAGCTTGCATTTGGGGTCTTTTACACCTACTTTTACTTTTGCTTGCACCTGCAGCTTGGTTTGGTTTAGGCACCAAAACATAGTGGGGTGGGATTAGTTTTTGGACTTGCATGTGTTGCAGGAGAATACAAGAATCCATGTGAATAATCTGGAATAACCCACTGCAGCACAGCACAGACACCAAGTACACTTTATGGAAAAACAGATGAGAACTCCTGTGAATCATGTTATAGACCAGGGGTGTCAAACTCATTTTGCACTGTGGGCCACATGGAGCTAACTTTAGTCTTGAGTGGGCCAGACCAGAGGAACCTCCTTTCTGTCTGTACACAAGTTCAACTGCATATTGAATCCTGCAGATGTCTTAATATAAGAAAAAAGCTGTATGTAAAGTTTTTATACGACAGAAAAAGTTCTGGTAGTTTTTTGTCCAGACTGTCCTGTAATTGTAGAAA
>VOQJ01014944.1:0-22805 GCA_015052665.1 Apistogramma diplotaenia
GTTGTGTACCACACACAATAATATTGTTTTTCTTTTTTCATTCTCAGGGTTCACCTGGTAGTTTCGTGAGTATTTCCCCCAAAGGCTGAGAAGCAGACTGAAATACATTTACAGAGCCAAAGATGCAGGATTATCAAATGAATCTGAGGTGTCTCTGAATTACGGCTCCGGGTATAAAAAGTTGGTTCTGTCAGTTAAATGTAGCCAATATGTTCTTCTCTCCTCTGCAGTCGAGTCGAGCCAATAAAAACAGCCGGTTTGTGGTCAGACCCCTAAAGTTCAGTTTAACATGGTTAACTGCTGCTTTCAAAAAGGCAACTCAGTGTTATCGCCAGCGAATCCAAACACCAATCTGGTTGATCGCTGCTTGTCTGCTCACTGCAGAGCGGCAAGATAACCACCCTACTGCCCCCCACCCCCGCCCCCACCCCCCGCTTTTATCTCAGCATTGCTGGTTGCATAAATGCTTCCCCTACTGTTCTGGCACCACAATTGGATCCCCAACCGAGAAGAACCATGCTGCGTTTGCCTCTGTCTCTCATATGCAAACCAAATTTCTCTCACAGTACAAATTATGAAAAAGATCTTGAACACAAAAATCCAGTCACCCCTGGAGTCTCAATCAATTAATAACATCTCATCACTTCTGTCAGAGGTCAGAGGTCACTAAAGAACAAGAGGTCAGGAAAAGAGAAGCATAACTCATGTGAATTTTAAATAAAGCAAATGTATCTTTTATGAGTGCATTAAATAAATCTATGCTATATATAATAATAACCACAGGAGAGAGCTAAACAAATGATATGAATAAATAATGATGATGATGATGATGCAGAGCACACAGTAACAAAACCTCGCAGAGCCATTTTGGAAAAAAAAGACTTTGTTTAACTGACGCAAGGCAACAGTAACGAGTGTAATGTTGGAGCTTTCTTCAGAATAATGTCACGGCTTAATTGTGCAAATCTGAGAGATGAGCAGGAAAGAAATGCTATGAAGGCCACTGCACGACATGCTGTTATAAGACCTTCATACTTTGAGCATTTACATTATCCTAGCTCTAATGCAGATTTCATAAATGGGCAGAGTTGAACTCAAATGCATGTCAGCTCAAACACACACTGTTCCCTCAGCATCAGGTTCACTCCATCCTGCGAGTGGGAATTGTTATTTTTCTTATTAAAAGAACAGGTGGTCATGAGACAGAAGTCTCATTTTTCATTTCTGCTGCACTCCATGAGCCCACACTAATGATCAAAACACTGAGCCGCTTCAAATCATCTCTCACCCCACACTGATAGATGTGGGAACTGACGGGGAGACGAGTGTGCGTGCCTGCAGGTGTGTGTGTGTGTGTGTGAACAGTCAGCACATGAATGCTGTGACTTTGTTTCCACGTTTGGTTCCACAGCTGTGTATGATTGCATGTGCAGATGTGGTGTGGTTCGTCTGTTTGTGCGTGCACGTTGAAGACAATGGTGGGATGTCGATGCTTTCAGGGTAACACTGGAAAGAGGCGGCGGAGCCGGCGGCTGTGACAGATCACTTGCTCTGCTCCTTTTCCACACCGTGGGTATTCTCGAAGCCGTTTCCTCTTCAACACACACACGGAGCTTCCCTCTTTTATATAATGCAGTCGTAGCTCATTTGTGCTGCACCACGCTTATCACTTACAAAGAGAAAGCAGCATGCATCTCAAAGAGAGACAATGAAAGTGGTTTAATGATCTGTAATGTATGGGTGCCATTCACTGGTACAGAACGAGAGGAGGAAGAGCTGGAAGGAGCAATAGTAAACTCTGAGAAACCAAGTCATTCCCCTTAACTGGTGACTTTCAGGGAGAGAATTTGGGGGCTGCTGTCAGAGGCATTGTGTTTTAATTCTTCCCGGGGAGCTTTACTCGCCTCCAAATGAGATTACTAAAAACACAAGCCAGTCAGTGATGACAGAGTGACGGAAGAAAAAAATCATTTCAGGGATGTGCGAGGCGTGTGACATGTTATCTGCATTTAAATTTGCACACACACCCATAAAAACAGTGATAAAGGCCGACACTGCCACACAAATCCATCAGGAGATGATTTCTTTGTGATTTCAGTTTGATAGCACAGCGATGACACTGATGAAAGCGGGAAGCTGCGACGCTTTGGTGTGTGAAGGAAAAAAAAGTGTTTCCATGATGCAAACTTGACAGCAGGCGAGACAGAAAAACACAAACTTCCCATCACTCCCCTCTTCTCAGTGCTTGTGATCATGTGCGCTTCCTGCCACTCTATATGGGCCAGTGAGATTAGTCATCGAAGGTCCCATCTGTTGTGTTTACGACTCATTTGTTTACTCGCTGGTTCACATCAGAGCTCACTGCAGCCGGGGGGATTCCTCCAGCGTGAGGCCGGGTCTGGGCTCTGGGGTTTCTCTTAGCTCACTGATTCATCATGTTTCTCGCTAAGTGGCTGTGGCGAACACACACATTCCTCTCATTTCCAACTGTAATGAAAAGCAAAGTCCTGGAAAAACGTCACCAAAGAGCCAAATGAACAAACAGAACTGACCCACAGTTGGTTGGTTGGGTCAAGCAGCTCTTCCAGCACTCATGGATCAGCATGCTTTAAAGACAGAACTAATTGTGGGGACACAGTTTGGTTAAAAAAACAAAAAAAAAGTTAGTTGGTGTTTGCTGTCCACGGGGAGGAAGCTGTGAACATGAGCTGACGGGACAGGTGGTGATGTTAGGCAAGCCTGCAACAGTTTCAAATGATGCAGATGAGCAGTACAAACAGCAGATGCAGCTGGAGACGTTCACAGTCGAATAAAACTCTGCTGGTGGTGTCCACCAGGACACTTACATGTATGTCGGACTGGGAAAAAGCTCCACAGCCTTACTTATCCACAGCTTCATCCATTTTCATACCCACTCGTACTGGTCACAGGAACCTTATGCTAAAATAATCTTCATTCAGAAGTAGCTTACAGTACAGGTTTGCACACACAGGAGTTAGTGTTTTCAGTTTCAGGTAACAGTAGCTAGCATAGTAGCTAGCATAGTAGCTAGCGTTGAGTTAAAAATGTTTTTACACATAAATAAGCTGAAACTCTAATCTGCAGTATATCAGTATCAAATATATTCACTTCAGCCCTTTTAGGTTTTTTGGTGTTGAGTCAGTTAACCTCGTTCTACATGTAGCACGCCTCATCTGCTAGCTTGCTTTGTTCTCACCACAGTCAAGTTTTCAGGCATTTCTCTGTTTCTTGTTTGATGGGTTTAACAGTCAATGTATCATAGGACATAACAGCGATAATAACAAGCTGGTCAAATTCACTAAATGCAAAGGAAATACTTCCATCAGTGCTTCCTTTGTTAGCTCACTTAGCATCGGATACGCTGGACCTTTATGAAAGAAGATAAAACCGTTCCAAAGTCTGAGGCATTTTTCACAAAAGAAAAAAATCAACTTGACTGCAGAGTCATACAGTACAAATCATGTAAATGTTATTTAATAGTGGGGTTTCCACTTCATGCTATAACCAGCTGATAAAGTTGAAACCTTCATTGACAGACTGAGTATGAACATTAAGCTTTTATTATAAAATCTATGAACTATAAACATTAAGCTTCTGCAATAAAATCTGATTAGTATGAAGTTGTGGCCTTCTGTAAAAAAAAAAAAAATATATATATATATATATATATATATATATATATATATATATATTAAGGGGGCTCTATATAAATATGACCTATGTTAAAATGAATGAAAATTCAAAGTGAATATAATGTTTTGCATTTGTTATGCCCACAACCATGCAAAAGACTTCAGGATTATTATTAATTGAGTCACAGAAAGCTGAAATAAAGGCAGGAATTACACTGGATCATCTCAGCAGGAAGAGAAAGCACGACTGGACTGGATGAACAACTAATCTCAATGTGACAAGTATTGAATTTCAGTTTATATATATTTCATCCATCCATCTTTTATCACTTATACTGAGTTGCAGCGTCCTGCTCGAATGACTGAGCTTCTCAGCCTATCACTGAGGGAACGCCCAGCCACCCTTCACAGGAAGCTCATTTCCACCACTTGTATATAGGTGATCTCATTATTTCCGTAACTACTCAGAGCTCATGACCACGGGTGAGGGGAGGGATGTAGATCTGGTAAATCTACAGCTTTGCTTTCACGCTCATCTCTCTCTTCCCCATAAAAGGCAGTGCAGCATCCACAGATGCAGCCCTAATCCACCTGTCAATCTCACACTCTCTTCACTCATGAACAACACCCTGAAATACTTAAACTCTTCCACATGGTGCAACAACTTGTCCCTGAACTGGAACGGGCTTTCTACCCTTTTCCGGCTGAGAACCATGACCTCAGACTTGGAGGTGCCAATTCTCATTCCCGCCACTTCACACTCAGCTGCAAACCGCTCCAGTGGAAGCTGGAGGCCACTACCTGATGAAGAAAAAGGAACCACGTTATCCGCAAAAAGCAGAGAGGAGTTTCTAAGACCACTGAAATGGAAGCTTTAAGCCACTTGGCCACGCCTAGAAATTCTGTCCATAGAAATTATGAACAGACTGAGTGACAGAGGGCAGTGCTAGTGAAGTCCAAAACCCAAAGGCAATGAGTCGGACTCTTTGACAAGCTTTCACTGTGGTTGTACGGAGGCTGAATGGCCTGTAGCAACAGGCCAGTTTTGCTACACTCCCAAAGCACCGCCCACAGGATCAGCTGAGGCCCACAGTTGAATGCCTTCTCCAAGTCTGCAAAGCACACGTAGACTGGTTGGGCAAACTCCCAGACAGTCTCCAATACCTTTGAGAGGATAGAGAACTGGTCCATTGTTCAACAAGTAGGACAAAATCCGCCTTGTTTCTAAATCTGAACTTTGACTAACGAGCAAGTTCTCTGTTACCCTGGTGTAAACCTTCCCAGGGAGGCTCTTAAAGACAGGAACCACCGCCACAGTCAGTAAGCAACTCAGGGCGAATCCCATCCACCCTGGGGCCCTGTCAAGAAGGAGTTGTTTAACTACCTCAGTGACCTGGCCCCTAGTGATAAACGAATCATCCCTCTCATCCCCTCAAAGTATTCCTTCCACATCGTCCATTTAGACTACATGTCCTCATTTAGTTCTGCTGAGTGGGAATTGGAGATCTTGAAGCCGCTCCTAGTGGACCCCCACTATGGATTTGGGCATGTAGAGTATCCCCCCGAACTACCTGATCAAACTGACCACCAGGTGATGATCAGCTGACAGCCCAGCTACTCTTTTCATCAGATGTGATGAAACTATTACAAATTTGATCGATTTGCAACCTATGGTGTCCTGTTACCATGTGGACTTATGAGCACCCTTATGCTTCATGATGGACAAACTGTGGGTGGCACAGAAGTCCAATAACAGAACACCATGGGTTCAGATCAGGGAGGCCGTTTCTTCCAGTCACATCCTACCAGTTCTCAGTGCTTTTGCCCACATGAGCATTGGAGTCCCCCCAGAAGGACAATGAAGTCCCCAGGTTGGGCACTCTCCAGCGAATCCGACAAGGTAGGAAACTCATTTCTCCAGACCCAAAGAAGCAGGGAAGCAACCTGTTTGTCCACCGGGGAAATCCCCAATCTACAGGGAACAGGTGGATGGAATAGAAGTATACTGATCACTGCCCGTTGCCTCTCACTGAGGGCAACTTCAGATTAGAACAAAGTCGAGCCCCTTTCCAGGAGACCAAGTCATGCACCTACTGTACGTGCATCTGACTATATCTAACTGGTATCTCTCAACCTTACGAACTAGCTCAGGGTCCTTCCCCACCAAAGAGGTGGCTCCATGTCCCAAGAGCTAGTTTCAATGGCGAGGGATCGGCCACTGCAGGTGGTGAATCCACATGAGGGCTATTTACATAATTCCTCCATAATAAGTCCTGCCTTGGCAATAAAGTAACATTTTTCACTAGGTTGTTCTTATTTATGAAGCTTGCATGAAACAGCATAGTAAGGAGTCATGGGGCAAAGTATCCAAGATTACTAGTATTGTTATTTTACTTTTTACCTGCTTCCTGTTTAGATTTGCTTGTTATGCTGACTGTGAATGAATTTTAGTAATAATGTTACCGAACTGCACTGTGTGCTGCTGTAAGTGTTATAATGTAATTCCTTAGTTGTTGCATTTCAGTTTGCTGTTGCTTGTGTCACCAGAAGTTATGTACTGAGCTATTTATTAAAGGTCATCTGCAACAAAATGAATAAAACACAGCATAACAATGTTAAAGTGCATCTGTAAAATGTATGCAGACTGTAGAGTTCAGCCTATTAAATGTTTCTCAGAAACTCTGTGTGGGACTTTCATTAATTAGGACTAAGCAGCAAAGTTTCCGCTTTGTTACTTGTTTTGCTGTAATTACTTAGGATTTTAAACATACCTTGTTAAGTGTTGCCAATTATTTTACCGGGAAATGTCAGTGTCTTGCAGGAAGCGAACAGCCCTTCCTCCTTGTTAGATATTTGAGCCAACTTTGTCTCAGATGTTGTTATAAAATATTGACAAGATGTCATGCAGTATTTTCACTGATGCCGAGTTATACTGTGCTTGTCATTCTGACTGGCCATGTAGAAATGATCTTGTGATTATGGTGCAATGTCAGGAAATACAGTCTATTGTCTATTCTTGGAAGTCTTCTTCCTGCACTCTCCCTCTATTTCCACTTTATTAAATGATATTTGTGAAGCAGAAGAGAAAGATTCAGACGTGTTAGCCAACGTCCTGCCCTTAAATTTAAAAAGAGCAAACTTAACTTTGCTGTTTCCGCTTCACCAACATTCTGCTCAACCACAAATAATTAAAATGCTGTAAATGTTAGTTGTCAGGTGTTGCTACAATAGAATGTATATGAAGATAAAAACTTGCTTTCACCTTTGGCCTTCGAGATGACTCATTTTTAATGACCCAGGTTTTTACTGTATTTTACAGTATAATTTAGCTCCTGGACTGAAATAAATGTGAACATTATCTTATAACTGAGGATATGATTATGGTGAAGTGAATGTGCATTGGCCTAGTTAGTCTGTGTTGTGCACTCTGAGCCAGTAATCTCTCAGTTTGCTGTCAAAAGATAAAAATACATAATACTCCTGGGTGGCTCAAAGCCACCACACTGTCACTTTATCTATTGGCACACAAATTCTGATTAGAGCTTAAATGGCGCCTGGAAAGCAGCAGCAATGCAATCCAGCAATTGTTCTGCAGAAAACCGAAACTTTCCACAGTTACATGCCTTCAAAAGATGCTGTGTGTGTGTTGAAATGAGATCTGTCACCGTGCGAGTAGTCGCAGCCTGAAAAACAGGGCTGCTGTGAGCCGTAACAATTTAAAAGGTCAGATATGGTGGAATCGAGAGCCCGGCGACGCTGCTTACACACACCACACATCGCACCCTGCATAATGCAATGTCAACATTCATTATACAGAGTAAATTAGTCTATGCTGACTTCATTACATTCGTGTGTGCTTTAAATGCAGAGTGTTGTTGAGCTCTGCTCGTGCTAGTTTTGAGTGACAGAACCTGTGCAGCATTTTGCACTTCCTAACGTGTCCTCTGATTCTGCTGAAGCTAACCACAGAACTGCGCTGGCCCGTAAGAAGGCACATCTTACATCAAAAGGTAGACTTGATTCTTAATTAAACTGATCGAGCACAGCAACAGTGACACCTCTGTGGCGCTCGGCCTCAGTAAAACTGAGCAGCCACTAAAGTTTCTTCTGAGTAATGATTAATGCGTCCAATTTCTGTGATCTGTATTGAGCAGAGCATCCTGGGTAATTAAATGATGGTCTGCAGAGCACTGACTGCTCTCGTAAAATGACAAGGCCATAATTATCATGAAGCTTGGTTACCCTCTGACTCAAATACTAATTGTACATCAATAACCAAACAGAACATGTCACCAAATTAAAACCTCAGACAAGTCGAGCTGTACAAATAGTTCAAAGCTGCAGCATTTCAGTCAAGGACATCAAAAATACGCATGACTTTGCTATTCATACACTTTATATCATTCACTGAGTCATTTCACAAGCACATAAGGCGAGATGGAAAACTAACATATCTAATCTGCTTCAAACATATTCATATAGTCAAAAATCAGTCAGATGGGCTCATCTAATGTAAAAGACAGCGCTGTAGGAGCTCCGTCTGTCGGAGGAGATCCGGCCTGTCAAACAGACCAGAAAAACAGACATCAGTTGTGCTTCAGGAGGCTTTCAGCCTCTCGAGACCAGATTTAGCTGCTTTATAGACACCCAAAACGGATAAGGGCATGCTGTAGATCAGCCGAGGTGGAGAAACAAGACAGGAAGTGCCCACAACAACAAGCCGCAAACAAGGAGACAGAGCCCCCATAAGCCCACTATCACAGAGACCCAGATTTACACGTCAGCTTGTCCACCAGCGTGTCACCGGCATGCAGCCTGCTGCCTACAGCAGCACACCCCGAACCTTTGAGAGGAAACCGTTACCCAGAGAATCAATGTAATATATAAGTAATATGACGACATGAATGTGTGACAGGATTGTGTACAGTTGTACTGTAGTAACAGCAGACATCACCAAGGGCAGAGACGTGCGTGAGCTCAGAGATCACCAATGAGCACAAAGAAAGCTTCTCTGAGGAGGCAACTTCTTTATTCACATATACAGTAACCTATAAAGTACTGACAAACATATATACAGCCCATATACATATATAGTTTACTTTGCTAACATTTAAATCAAGCCCGTTATTCTTATTGTTCCCGTCCTCCTCGACAACAAATAGAGCAATAAAAAAAGAAGCCCAGCCCGGTCGTGTTGACATTTTAGGGAGTCCTGTTGGAGCAGTAAAGATGCCCATTTGATGGATATTACAGCTCTGCAGACAGTGGGAAGACAAAATGAGAAATGCTTATGGATGCAGAGGTGGAGAACGAAGGATGAGGTGAAGGTGGATGAAATGAGCAGAACGCTGAAAAGTGGGGTGATGTAAAGAAAGAGTCGCTCAGAAAAAAAAACTTCAAACTATAATAAAAGAGGACATGGCAGACCGCCATGGCAACGAGTCCGTGCTGTGTTTTCAGTACGCTGGTCTGTAGAGAAGCTCTCCAGAGGCAAGTCTGCGTTTCAGCTCTTTCCAAAGCAGGTCCCTCTCCTTCTGGGCGCCCTTCATGAAGCCGCGGTTCTCCTGCGCTCTCCGGGACAGGTACGGCATCACCTCGTTTACCGGCCCGTAGGGGACATACTTATAGACGGGGAAGCCTGCCTGACCTGGAGCAGCGCAGGATTGGGAGAAAACAAAAGGAAACGAGGCGTCACATATGATCACATGACATAAACTGCAATGACAACATTATCAAAAGCTTTTCACAAAAAGCCTTTTCAACAGACTTGTTTCAGATTCATTTGGACAAACGAGAGAATTCATCAAAGCGTCTCTCGACTGGAATCTCCCACCGAATGTTTGCTACGATCTGTGTGACGACTGTCTGTCAGTCAGGCTCACACACTGTGGTGCTGCTTTGTCAGGGCTTAACTCTTTAGATCTGCTGGAAGAAAGGTGGCACAATGATATAAACGCAGTCCTGACGAGGACGTCCTGAAGTACAGCATCTCAGAAGCCCGAATTATCAAAACTAAGGCACATCTGCTGCAGTACACGGCTGAACAAAAATATAGATCCAGTCTGCTCTGTTTTATGAAGCAACTTCCTTATTGTTTCAGGACTCAAAAGCAGCGCTGGCTGCTCAGCCCCTGAAGAAAGCAACAGAAACACGTGTGTCGGCTTCCATCAGCACTGGTCAAGGCCGTGGCAGCTTCGGCCTCACGCTGACAGACAGCTGCCTGCCGCCGCTTTGACTGAGAGCCAGCAGCGGCACTTCGTTAGCAGGCCTGTTCAATGCCGAGGCGACTCAGTTCATATGTCACACAGACTGACTTCTACATGTGCACTCCTTGCAGTCCGCGGAGCCTGAGGTACACGTGTGCAGCTGAAAGCATCCGGGGTTCATCGGCCTCCGACTGAGGCCGGCTGTCAAAATTACTCTTGCCATTTATGACGAGACAGATCGGTGCCCAGACGTTGCAGAGTTGTGCGTTTCTGTATTTCCTTACCCAGCGGGAAGCTGATCTGATCGCACATGCCCAGCAGCTGACCGAAGTACACCCTGTTTTCTGTGGGGACGAGGCCCAGCTCGCTCATTCTGCACGAGAGCAGCAGACACAAATATGAGCAGGTTTGTGCAGACGCAGCTTTGTATAGAACAACGATATCGTTTTAACGCACCTGGTTAAGGTGTGTTTCACTGTGTCTTCGTTGTGGGACGCCACCATCACGTTTGCTCTTCTGTTGCGTGCGATCTCTTCCAACACGTAGTCCAAGCACCTCCACACACACACAAACACACACAGAGACAATTTAGCTCGTCTTCATAATGTGATCGTTTATCTTTCACGGAGGAATCAGTAACTTTATTTATACTGTTTTACACTATAATATATGCATTTTTCTTTGGAGGATAAGATTGTTTCATGACACATCTAAATAAGGCAGGTTGTGATGTGTGGGACTATTTTTAAGTTTGCAGGAAGTCCAAATAGGAGAATAAGTCCCTGCGGTGTTCACTGGGGCCTAAAAGGATGCCAGTTTAATTCTGTTATTGTCAGAAAGCAGATCGTTTCTGTGTGAGCATGAAGAAATGAGAGCCTGTTCAAACTCCGCATGTGCAGCTTTACACAAAGCGACAGATGTGGTTCTTACCTGTGGTACATCCTGTTGGTTGACTCATAGTCGGGGTTAACAGGGTCCTCATAGCCGATCTCTGCAGCCCGCTCTCGCTCCTGGTACATGTAGGCCCCACGTACCAGCTTGGCCGCAAAGTGCCAGCCTTCACGTCGGGATAGTTCTACGTCCATACTTACGTTGTCAAAGGCCTCCTGCAGAACAGAACGGGAGGAGCATTGTGACCACATTCCCATGTTTATACGAGCGAAAATGTGCTATGATGTCGTCGTATTATTCTATTATGGGTCGACTTAATTTGGGTCACCTGTGCTAAACCATGTGTGAAAAATCAAAGACTGGAAGAGAAACCCCGTGAAACATCTGACAGGTCCCTGTTTTCATTTTAGAGGTCTTTCTATATGCACTCATGTGAAAAGGAAAGACTACATGAAGCACACGCTTACTGTGTCCAGCCTGGAGCTGATGATGTAGCGCACCTGAGCACATGATCATCGAGGGAGGAAGTCTGGGGAAGGTTCAGATGTCTGTTAAAGCTATGACACAGAGTTCCCAGGACTGGACCTCCCAGCAAAGTCAGACTCAGCTCAGAGAAACTGCAAAAAGCCCAACAGCTACAGACTCTCACTTTCATGGCAGTGCCATTAGAAAAAGCAAAAGCAGTCAGGACAGGACCCAGGTGCAGGACTCACCCACATAAAGTCTCACAAAACAAAATTTCCTGAGACAGAAGGTGGAAAATAATCCAAAACAGAATCTTCAAGACGAAACAAGGAGCAACCGGACCCCCCACCTGACGCCGACACGACAACGAGCGGCAGGACACACAGACGATATTTACAGCAGCGCAACGAGGAGACGGAACACTGAGCTGAATCTAACTAAGAGGAGAAAGGAAGCAGAACTGAACACAAAGCACACAAAACAAGAATTAACAGAGTGAAACAGGAAATGAGTGAACATGGCAGGAACACACCTGACACAGGACAGGACGAGAAACAGGAGTATATTATACATACAGGGAGGAATACAAAAAACTCTAAACTGTGGGTCACAGACGCAGCTAACATTACATGATGTGGCTTGTTTGGAAGGACTCTAAAAGGGTTCAGGTTTGCATGTGAGCAAACCTCAAGACCTCTGCAACAATGTCCTTTGGATAGACGAGAGCAAAGTGGAGAGAATCCACAGCACCGCATTGGGTGAAAAACACCTCACAGCAACTGTAAAGCACAGTGGTGGAGGGGTGATGATTTGGGCTGCTGTTGCAGCCACGGGGGACGGGCATCTGGCACTCAATGAGTCAACCAGGAGCTCCTCCTAAAGTGTGAGCTCATTCGTCAGAGTAAAAGCTTGGTGGAAGCAACATGAAAGTGATCACCGCAGAAAATCTACAACAAAAAAGTGCAAAAACACCCAAAATTCCTCCACAGCAACACTGTGAGGAAGAGTGAGGGCCTGATGAAGTCATACAGACAACAGTGACTTCAGCTTATTGCTCCTGACGGTGATTCTGCAAACCTCTGAACCATAACAGAGTATTTAAGCTTTATGCAACAAAAATAACAATAAGCTGGTAGTTATATTGTATCCAACAGAGAGCATGTTAATAATTCTGTGCAAATTACAATGAGCCTATGCACTCTGTATAATAATAATATTATTATTATTATGATGCAAATAAAATGAAGCATATTAAAAAAAACAGCATATTTCCAGCACTATTATTTTCTCATCGTTGTCATGTCACTCTTTCATGCCCAGCTTGACTGACTAATAGAAATCTGTTTACGCGCTGGCATTTGGACCTGTCACAGCATGTTTGCTATGATAGGAATTACAGCGGCTGTGTCAGTGGATCTCATTAATAAAGAGAGGAACCGCCATCTGCGTTTCTGCTTTTTCCATCAACTGCTCGTTGGCGCTGTCTCGAACACGTTGGCTTTATGACTAACCCAAAGAGCTGAGAACATCCTCCCATTCAGCACAGCAACAATCTGAAAGTACCATCAGACATTCACGGCTCTGAAGATGTTCCTGCCACTGGAGGTCCTGACCTTCAGGTAGCACTGATACGTGTTGAAAATGACGGGCTTTTCTCGGTTGTACGTCCTCTGCATCTCCAGTGTCAGTCGGCTGATAGCCGGCTGGAAATAGGTTTGCTCTGCATCCACCATCAAACGAACACCGTTCTCCTGGGCGTGCTGCGACATAAAGGATCCAATTAATTTGGTGTGAAATGATCTCGTATCCTAGTGTTTCATTAAAAATAGTCTTCGAGGTTGAATTAATTAACATTTTCTGAATCAAACAAATGAAACAAAAGAATTGGTGATGCTTAACACTGTGGCTTTCAAATACTTATCCAGAAACACAAATAATAGATTTATTATTATTATAGTGATACTAGGACAGCTTTTACAGAATAAAGTAGCTACACAATGAAGAAAATATCTGGTCTTAAATAAATAAAATAAAAACTAGATTGCAAGGCAAATGAAAGAAACATTAGAAACATGTTCATGTGCAGTGATCACCTGAGCCAGGACATCTATGCGCTGTAACATCCTCTTCATTTGCTGCTCCTCCTCTGCAGTGAAGTTCTCCAGCAGAGGCTTCAGCGTACCTTGCTATGAGAACAGCCCAGGAGAGAGTGCACTATGAAATGCTAATGGTCCAAAAATCATACGCTTCACACTTTATCCAACCATCAGCTGGCCTGAGCTCGAGATCACAGGTGTTTGCAGAATCTAACAGGTTCTGCAGACACAAGTGATCCAGGCTGCTTCTTAACACTGAAAATGAGCCCAATCCCTCATATTTATTCCAAAGTGTGGTTTGCACCCTGAGAAAAATTACAGGTAAGTAAATAAAAGTCTGAATGGCTGTTTACAGATGTGTCATTGATCCAATTTTATGTTCAACGTGTGGTTGTAACAAAACCCTCAAACTAAGCGCATTTCAGCTGCACAAAGCCCTTAATTTCCACAACGGCAGCCTGAGAGCAAATAACCACTTAGTAATGAAATCATAATTTCAAATGTCATCACAATTAATTACTGTTTCGTTTCAGTTTCGCAGCAGCTTCTGAAATGGCTTTGAAATGAAAGCACAACTGAGGACAAAAACCCATAAACGCATCGATAACAACAACAGCCTGCAGCAGCTGCAGCACGTCTGAAGTTAGCACGAGCTCAGCAGGTGCAGCTGACACAGTCCTGCCTGTTATTCGTGTTACAAATCACGCTTGGAGCACAAAATACAGTAGCAACTCTAGTCTCCAATGATTAATGCTAGAAACATTTATTTGTTTAATCATTTGCACAGCCACAATATGCTACTAACCTCTACATTTGGAACAAGAAGCAGATCCGATATCTTTGTTCTGTCATCTATTAGGCTGTTCCAGTCAAGCATGTCGATGCATCTGTCAGGGAACAGGAGGGAGGATGTTTTTTTGGTCCACTTTGTGGCTGATTGTATTGGAAAGACTAACTTAAAGATACACTATAGTGCTAAAAGTATTCGCTCATCCATCTCAGCTCAGCGTGGTACCGTGATAAATGCCACCTGTGCACTCATGAAATTTCCTCACTGATAAATGTATATAACAAAGTGGAAGTGATTGGGAACAACAGCACCTGAGCCATGAAGTGCACCCAAGTTCAATGCAAAGTGTCAGATGCAGTGGTGTAAAGCACGCCACCACTGGACTCTAGAGCAGTGGAGACGTGCTCTCTGGAGGGACGAATCACACTTCCGATGGATGAGTCTGGGTTTGGCGGTTGCCAGGAGAACGGTGCTTGTCTGGCTGTCCATTGTCCCAAGTGTAACGTTTGGCAGAGGACAGCTTGGAGATGAAGCTGCATAGCCGACGCAGCTCCATAAAGACATGATGAGCCAGTTTGGTGTGGAAGAACGTGACTGGCCTGCACAGAGTCCTGACCTCCACCTGACCTGACCTGACCTCACAGACGAGCTTCCGGAAGAATGGTCAGAAATTCCCAAACACCCCTAAACCTGTGGAAAGCCTTCCTAGAAGAGCTGAAGCGGTTCTAGCTGCTGACATCACCATGCATTAAGGACGAGAGGTTACTCAGGTTCATGTGCGTGAAAGCAGATGAGCGAACACTTCTGGCAGTGTGCTGCAGACTTGTAGCCACATGGATGTTGTGACGTTAAAGGATATTTAAAATAAATTGAAGGGATCATCTTGAATATTAAATATTCTAGAAATATTTGTAGAAATTATGAAATGCATGAACTAAGAATATCTTGTTTAAATATGTATTTGCAAAATAAAATTAATTCAATTTTAATATCATTTTAATAAATTAATTATCTTGCAAAACTGCTTTACAGGAAATATTCCTCTGTGTGCAACACAGATATTTTATGACTGTTTGGGAAGTCGGGTCCGTCTTACCCTGCAGAGTCCTCTTTCCTTCCTGTAAACCAGCCACAGAAGTCACCTTTTGCACCCAGTTTGGTCAAGAATTCCTGTGAGGACGTACGGATTTAAAGCAGCGCACAGCATGCAATGGAACAACAATACCAGCTGTGCATTTACCACCATGCAAATGAACAAGTGCTCGATAGGATCTGATGAAATATCTGCCACAGATTACACATCGCCATAATTCATCGACAGGAAAACACCTGCAGTTGTGCCAGCTCCAGCCGCTGCTCCAAGGCCTCCATGCTGTCTTTGCCCTGCTGTGATGCCAGGAAGGAGAAAAACCGCCGCCACTTCACCAGGACCTCTGAGAACTGCAGCTTCATGAGAAACAAGCAGTCATTCAAAAAGAGAATCAGCCGAACTGGTTCGCTGACCTCTTCATCGCTCCTCGGTGCCTACCAGAAACTGAGGTCGTCCAAGCGCCGTCATTTTGATGGCAGAGAAACCATCCAGTGAACTCCCACCTGCGGGCGCAACACAACATTCAAATAAAGGCTAAGTTAATAGCATGATGATAATTCATATCTAAATGAAAGAAACCATATTCTGCGTTCGCCCACCGGATGCTTTGATGCATGTGATGAAGGTTTCCATATGCTGATCACATTTGGCCTCGTCAGCGTAGAAATAGGTGCGTGCTCCGGTCACGCCCCCACGACGGTCGCCGAACTGTTTGTGCGCTCGGTATTTTCTCTCTCTGTGCTCCTCGCCTGTGCACGAAAAACACATTTGCAGGTCATTACTTCTAATTACATCACACCGCAGTTTGTCCAAAATGAGAGGACCTGTACCTGTGTTCTCCTTCTCTGCGGCAGACACGCAGGAGCTAAAACAGAAGGAACAAAAGGAGAAAGATGAGTGGACACGAATTTAGGCAACTAGCTTTATTCTGCAAACACTTTGGCCTCGTGGCAGCGGCATGCTCGAGGCTGGAGCTGTGATTAGTGATGCTATGCTGAATCGCTGCTGCTTGCCCCCTGCAGACGAGAGCTGTTGCATCACTCCACACTTGACCTATTCCCCCTCATCATAAGGCACAGGGGAGCTCATGTAACCCAACAGATGACTAAACAGTAAGCATCCTGGACATCAGAGACATCAAGAGGCTTCAAAGCCAGGAAAACTAAAGAGCCATATTCTTTTAACTTTGCATGCTTTAGACAGGCACTCTTCTCGAGAGCAGAAGCAGCAGCGGCGTCCATCTGACACCAGCTAAAGCTGCACTCTTTTAAATGCTTTTCCTTTCTTTCCTTGGTGTTTTATGTACAATCTGCTCAAGCTTAAAAATAACAGACGTTTCCTGTTACTGTTTTGGTGACGTATGTAAGTTCTGATGAGGTTTATTCTGTTTGCTGTGTCATATCACCAAACATTCGAGTCATTTTAGGGACACTGGTTATCATTAATGCTTTATATTTCCCTACTAGCACAAAACACTGGCATCCAGCTCCTTTAAAAAAATAAAAAGTTAGCATTGGCCTTCAAAAGCACACATTTGTCAAAGCTAACGTGTAAAATTGGGACTGTATTTTTAGTATAGATGGTCTCCACATCTAAAGGCTGTCGTTGTACATATCATGCGCCCAACATCAAGCCCGGATTTGCTTCTGTTCCTTATACAGTATCGTCCTTCTTCTGCGAGAAACTGACTAACGTTGCTGCTATCTCGACGTGTGACTGGAGAGCTTGTCAAACCTGCTGTCTCAGATCAAGCTGGCTTAATGTGCCTTGTCCTACACACTCGACGTTTGAAGGTGTGTGTTTGGCAAACAATACCTTTCTAGGCTCAGATTTGATACCTCGCTTCATGTTTCTGAGCAGACATTCCCGACACAAAGGATATCAAAGCTGTGCCGTGACATCGTGTTACCAGTGATGAGGTCTAAAAGATACACGCAGGTAAAGAGACGGTTTAAAGCAAAGGCTACTGAGGAGCTTTATGACCTCACAGAATGTGACTGCACAACCAAAAACACAGGAAACGATGATGTCGCCGTCAGCTGTCACTCTGTGTCAACAGACAAATCCATAAGATACTGGACTGCACTGCCCCCTTTATTCTTCACATCTGAGCTTTATAAACATAGAGATGGAGGGTTCAAAGGTCAGCATTTTTCCCTGATTATTAATATTTTTGTTAAGTATATCTGACAAGTACATTTGTCACTTTTACTTCAAAGAAAAAGGATTTTTTCCTTTTTCTGCACAGATTTGTCTCTGAAACATCTCCAAAGGGCACCAAAATGGCATTCATGCATTATGAGTAATGCATGAATGCCCAAAGCTGCAACTGAAGTTCAAGTCCTGCTACTGCCCACAGAGATGCTGCTTGCATAAGGTTTGCACTGCTGCCCAAGTTTACATCAGCTCGCAGATCCTTTAGGAATCCAGTCACATGGGCTGCACGGAGCAGAACCAAGCAAGTGAGCGTCTCTTCGGCCGGCCACTTCCACCCGAGAAGCCACAACAAATCTTTGTGCAAAGAAGAGCTGCGTCTGCAATTTTAATTCATAGTTTGTAATTTTAGGGATGAAACAATTGTGTTTTTGTTGTATTTCCCATTTTGTCTAATGTAAAAAAACACCTTCATTATAAAAGCGTTTCACTCCTTCAGCACATTATCAGGACAGTGTCCACAGTTGTCCTGTAGAGATTATAAACGTCACATGTTCATAAAACTGAAATGACTCAGTTTGGTTCCAGTGAAGGCTGATGCATGGGTATGCAGTTAACTCTTCTATTCTCACATGGCTGCATTACACATTACAGACTGTCACTCGTTCTCACATGCAGCTCCGCCGGGTCGGCGCTGCGGTACAGGTGTGAAAACAAGCTAATGAAGCAAACTGGATCCAAGAAATCAAGACTACAAAATTATCAGAAACACAGAAAATCAGCCACTGAAATACATGAAGGTCGTGTAAATTTAACCAGCTGATGGCAGTCAACAAAGCAAATACTGCCTAATAAACTCTTTGACATTGTCCAACAGTTGGAGCCTATCCCAGCTGACACCGGGCAGGTCACCAGTCTATCACCCACGCTAACACATACGGCCAATTCAGAATCACACATTAAGCTAGCATGCATGCCGTTGGACTGTGGGAGGAAACTCACAGGCAAAACATGCAAATCCACCCAGACGGGCTCAAAGACATGCAGGGTAGGCAACAGGAGGGCTTCTTTATGTGAGGGACCGATGCTTATCACTGCAGCAGGCTGGACTCTACTGCATTATTAAGTAAGGTAACAGTGGAACGTTCATACTCCATCTCTTTCTGCTCCGCTTCCTCCTGACTGATGTCTTCCTCGACGCTGTAGTCCAGGATGGAGCCGACGCCGAAGGCCCGGTTCTTCTGAATCAGTGGCTTGATGTTGATGTGGTCCTCGCCAGCCACAAACTGACCATAAAACGTCATCTTCATGAACTGCTCAAAGGCTTCCTGGCCTATAATCCTCTTAGCCAGATCCATCATCTGGATAAGAAATAAGACATTCCTTTAGTGCCACGGTGGTTAAATTCACTGAGCAAAAAGGGAGCAGATGTTCCATTTTATCATTACTAAATCCATTATGTTTTGTGCTTTCATAATGTCTTTTACACTGCATCCACTGATTATGTAAATATTTAATAGGTGTGCCATGCTGGATAACTTTTAGAGCACTGCACTCCCATCCAACACTTAAAATAAAAGTCTGTGAAGGGAAACGGTGCTGTGCCCTATAATGTGTGCATACAGGCTGTATGTACACATCACAGTGAAACAACATGACAGCTGAGGTTATGTAACAGGTCTGAGTACTGGGAGAACAGGTTGTAATTTGAGATGTGTGCTGCAGTGAGGGTGGGGTGGAATCAGCTGGGCCTTGTGTCTGCAGTGAGAAACTATACAACCTACAAAACAACTAGGTTGGTTCAAATTTGATCAGCTGATACATGACTTCAACTTTTGTTTATCTTAAGCTCAACATAAATAGGTATACGTACAAAAAAGGCAACATTTATGCCTTTAATATAATATAATAATGTGCTGATTATTACTTTTCACTAAATGAAAAAAAGAGTCGTAATTGAATTTCAGTGATGTTGTTCAGTATAACATTATAATAATCAATATGAGCGTCTCGTACACCTGTCTGTTCTTTCATGGTGATCTCATTTCCTTGTTTTCAATAATTCTGTATTTATCCTCAACGGTATCAGACTGCGATCATAGCGTGATCTGAACATTTAAAAGCACATTAAGTGTTAAATTGCACCTCATTACCTCTTTGTTTTTATCAACCAGGAAGTCATAGGAACAAAGTTTGAAAACCACCAAACTTCTGAGCAGCTCTAATGAGTCTTTGCTCCTGTAAGCCTCCCGGGTCTGCTCAAAGTCCACGGAGATCTCATTAGCGGCGGCTGCGGTGCCTTCTCTCTGTCCGCCCCCCGTACGAGACCGTCCGGGACGCTCGGACCCGCCGCGGCTTCTGGCGCCGTCATGCTCCGTCTGGGCCGTGGAGGTGGAGGTGACGGTGGAGCGGGGTCTTCGGTGCGAGATTAACCGTTTAAAGTGAAAGTCCGCCCTCGCCCGCGTCAGGGCCGAGAGGCTTTTGGCATAAAACATGAGCGGAGAGGAGCTGCGGACGGAAGCGCAGGTCAAAAGTTAGCACATCTGTCTTTGCTAGCCGCGCACGCACGCTCCGGCGTAAACAAACCGCGGCCCCGCGGTCACACGAGCATCACCTGGTTGGCGAACGGGCAGTGACGCGCACTGCGCGCGTGTCTGAGCACGCTGCGTTGTCATGGAGATTATTATTGAATTGGCAACGTTTTCTCACTCGACTTCAGAGGAAAACACGAGTTAGCATGAAGTTATGAAAACCTTTATTTCTGCTCATTCGTTATTCAGGTCTGTAGGCTCCACTGCGTCACACTGACGGATTAAACGTAACTAAAATAAGCCCTATTCAACTAGTTACAATACAATTTCCCCTTGAATTAATAAATTATTTTGATTATGATTCTGAATGTCTGCATAGATGGATATATAAGTATGTTCTAGGTATTCCAAATATTACATTATGAAACTGGGTATTTTGCATGAACACTTAACAATTAAAGGACACATTTTGTTAATGATATGTAGCCAACGTCTACTGGAGCGAAACTTTGTTCTTTCACCTGTAATTTAACATTTATCCTCTTTTAGGGGGATTTCCATCATTTCAGTAATTATAATAATAATCATTAAATAAATAATAATTTCTGTCAAATTTCGACGATGTATGCTGCCCATTTACAACATTTTGTAAATGAGTTTCACTAATTAATTTGTGAAACTCCCTCTAAAGATCCACAGAGCACACGGCTGCAGAAAGAATAGTGGGTGAACGCGCGTGTTGCACAACAGCTTATTAAAAAAAATAAATGCATAAACATAATATCTTCTATTTACATGCGGGTGCTTTCATTCAGGGGCTTTAATACAACCTGCCGTCTGTCAGCGTCACTATGGCGGTGCTGACGGATGGGGGAGCTATTGTCCCAGTTGTATAACACACTGCTGCCCCCTCAAGCTGCCACACAAAGGTTCACACACGATCTATCAATCAAAAACTACTTTAAAATACGTTTTAGTTCAAATGACTTTTATTCTCCAAGTCATATCTATAAATCAGATTTTTAAAAGTCTAATGTTATCTATGTACTTATGTTTTAATAATAAAGACAATATCATTTACACAAAGTGTCTTCATAATTACCTCCATTGTTAAAATCTAAACTCGGGATTATTTTTTCTTTATTTCTTTTTCTTTGTAACCCGCGTCGTTCACACGGACCCTGTTGCGCACAGGCTTATGTAAATGTGATGGCTCACGCATGGCGCACGGAGCCAAAGATAGAGTAACAAATCAGGAATTTCCCTTCTGCCACTCCTGAGAGCGCTGAGAGGACCAAAGTTACGGATTAAGCGCTTCTCCTTCGAGAAGAAAAAGCGGCACAGTGATACTCTGTTTATTTCTGATTTGATCTTACTTTTGTAAAGATTATCAGCAGTCTACACCTTCTCTGGACGGCGCGTTTTGGCAGAAACCTTTTTTAATTCATTTTGAGTCTGAAGGCATTTGCCTTATGGGCCCTTTCAAGGAATAATTAACACAACGGGAGGAGAAAAACCTTCACAGAGAGTTCTGTGGTTGCAAGTTTGGCTTTTCTGACTTTTGTCTTCTTTGCGGTTGGAACAGCTGCGGCTGGTCAGTTTTGCAGAGATCCTCGATGGCGTAGGTAGCTGCGAGAACCTTTAAAACACCTTAACGAGGATTTAATAGCCTTATTTAAAGGGATGCGCCTTTGTTTTATGTGCATTAAAGAAACTGGAGTGCGTAAAGTACAGTGAAACCCGACTGCCGTGACTTTTGGATGAGGCTAATGCGGAATAAATACGGCGTCTAGAAGGATGTTGCTGCTTGTACAATGGAAGTAAAGCACTCTTTTACTTTTCTTGCGGTGCTTTGTGTTTTCTTCTGCTCCGGCTTCAGCCAAGAACTCAACCCCAAAGGCAGGAATGTGTGCAAAGTACCCGGGTAAGCTTGCAGGAGAAAATGAGTTATTGAACTGCTTGTTATTGGTAGTTCGGTAAATTTTCTCTCTGACATTTTTTGCTTCTTATTCTCACTTTCTTGGGAACGGGAACCTTTTTCAGAGCAGTGAAGTAAAAGTTGGGAGTTATTTCAAGCATTTTTCACTTTGTTTTATGGAAAACGTTTTTTCAATGGAAACATGGATAACTTCATAATCGCGACGTTTCCACTGCTCGCCTTGTGCGGAAACAGTGGTCATCACTAAAGTGAAGAAACATTTTATGAAACCATCTGCCGTCTTTATTCTGTTAAAGATGACCGTTTTCTTCCTGAGGAGACCTTAGGAATGGTGCTTTTGATGCGCCGTGTTTTCCTCTCCACATATAACGCGCTCTGTGTTCGGTGAAGCCACAGCAGGAGGAGGAGCCCATTGAAGAAAACGATAGCTATACAGATGTGCGGGCTACATCTGGGACAGGAGTGTTTTTACTGCTCTGAAGAGGGCGCTCTCATAGACCCTTACAGTACTCGTGGCACTATTTGATTGTGTGCTTGATGGTGCACGTTTAAAAGCTATATTTTAGGAAAGTTAATAAAATGCTAAAATGAACGGATTTAGTGTAAAATGTAATATTTCATCAGTTATGTTTAAAGCAAAAGTAAGCTCCCGAAAGGCATTCCTTGGAGATCTGCTGAGTCTGTTCAGCAACTCCTGTAAAAGAAAAGCATCCAAATCCGTAATTGCCGACTGCAGCATCCAAGCTTGTTGGACTGATGTCTTTGAATTTTGTAATTATGGTAGGCCAGAACAACAAATGTAATCCAGGGATCATTTTCCAATATGTTCCAAACAATGTGTGACATGTAACCATGCCCGTGTAGTTAGATACCTTAGGTTGGATGGGCTTAAAACAATAAACTGAATACCTTTCTTATGTTCTTGGACCAAAAATAGCTTATCTGAAGAAAAGAAAGAAAATAGCTTATCTGTAAAGCCACACATTGCAT
>VOQJ01014944.1:22825-33941 GCA_015052665.1 Apistogramma diplotaenia
TGTAAAGCCACACATTGCATTTTCCTGTGCACGCAGAAAGAAAGTAAGCAGCAGCTGCTCTTCGAAAGCTGAAGTTGCACTTTCATCCTAAAGAATTTTTGTTTTCATTTTTGGCAAAATGTTGTAATTTTCAAGAAAAGAAACTCCACTGGCCGAGTGCATTGTAGTGCTTTATGGAGTTTCCAGAGTGACATATGCAGTCATGGCCTCGGCTGCTCTATGAGTTTGACATTTTACCCTTCTGGTAGTTTTCAACATTCGTTACACTGAACTCACCACTCACTTGTTTTCCCCCAATATACATTGTCCATTTTTCTGCCTTGAATCACATGAATAGAGGGAAGTAGTTCATTATTTATCGCGACTCGTCAGCATTTCCAATATGTGTTCTCATAGTGGAAACTCAGCTGCTGGAATGGCAACACAGCCTAAAAGCAGTTCCCCTTTATGCTCTTTGTTTTCTAGCTTCAATCTTCCTAAAAATGTTTGGAAACAAAAATAATCTGTTGGCCTTGTAAAGTTTGCAGAAAACGTTTTTTCAAATCCGTGAAAGAGCAGCTGTTAAAGTCTTCAGCTAACGTAGTCTGTAGATTCTTTTTTGTGGTGATGAAAAACACACAGGCCTTCAGCATCCAGAGACCAGATAAATTCCAATAAAAAGTAAATTATTAGTAATTCCTCTTTCTGAATTCTGGCATGGACTGATTAATGTTAAAGATTAACGAAGCATCAGTTATAAAGGTTTGATTGTAGTTTGTCAGAATTTGCAGCAGCACACTAGAAAAAAAAGTCTAAATAAAGTTATGTAAAAAAAAAACATACGGTATTTTAGAAAAGTTATTTTTATACAAGTCAAATGATTCAGTGGTCTGACCGATGATCTTGAACACGTGCCTGTTTTTGGCAGGATAAAGAGATAGCACTGCTCCCTTCCCAAACTGCCATCTTCAAACAATTTAGGGGAAGCTGACGTGTTGGAGGGGCCCCACAGAGGTCACAGGCACGGGAGGAAGAGGACACCCAGCCGTCTTTCCTGTTTGGCCTAATACTTCTCTGCAAAATATTGTTTCTGAATATTTTCACTCTATCAAAGGCTGGGGAAAGCTGAAACAGCCCGACCAAGTGCACAGCTTCAGGAGCTAGCAGCTAGCAGAGTGCATGTGTCTTGTAGAAATTTGAATGACCCATATTGATACAATTATACAACAATGTGCTAAACATATGTGTGATACCCTGCTTACATTTGCAGAATTTGGCATGTGCTGCATGAGTAAAGAGTGCAAAATCAAAGAAGCAGGAACTGGGTGTGGATGTTGCCACTTTGAAATATATTTGTTTTACTTTATTTTAATCCAGTGCTTCATCTTTCTGAATCATTTTTTCCCAGATCATCAACATCAGTGTGCTGCAGTGGATGGGGGCAGCTAGGGAATGAATGCCTGACACGTATGTAGCATGTATAGTGCTAACACTCAGCAGCATGTCATATGGCTCATGGTGCATCAGCAGAATAATGTGGCCTGTTCTTTTCACCTCAGCCCTCTGCGAAGGGAACTTCACCTGCAAGGAAAACGAGGTGTGTGTCAGGCCAAATGAATGTCGTTGTCGTCATGGATACTTTGGTGCTAGCTGCAACACCAGTAAGAAATGTTTTTACTGTATTTTACATTTTGTCCCATCCTTTGATATTTCAGAGCTACATTTTATGTGTTGAATAACAGCGTTCAGGTATAAGACTGTTGGCAGTCAGTTTTTCCAGAACACTGTTGTAGACTTAAAATACCTTAAGTCAAAGGATTGTCAAAAAATGGTCTTCACATTTTATGTAATACCTGCATAATAAATGACATGAGCATGCTAATACACAGCTGTGACTAAAGTGTATACTTCATACTAGCAGTGACATTGCTAACATTAGCATGTAGCTCAAAGCAGTACTGCACCTAAGTACAACCTCACAGTTTTACTAGTGTGGCTGCAGTCTTTGATCCTGTGAGAAGTTGGAGAAGGATTTCCACATTTCCTGATAACATTGTCTTTCAACAGAGTGCCCTGCTGAGTACTGGGGACCTGACTGCAAGGGGGAATGTAACTGTTACCCCAATGGACAGTGCGATGACTTGACTGGCAAGTGTACCTGCAACCACAATCGCTGGGGACCTAAATGCGAGAATGCATGTCTGTGCCAAAAGGGCAAGTGTGACCAAGACACCGGAAAATGCACGTGCTATCCCGGCTACTGGGGGCCTCAGTGCAACAACAACTGCTACTGCAGCATCAACTCCGTCTGCGATGTGATGACAGGGCGATGTTTGTGCAACCCTGGCTGGACTGGGAGGAACTGTGCACTTCAGTGTAACTGTAACAATTCACCGTGCGACCAGTTTACGGGACGCTGCCAGTGCAGGGAGAGGCTGTGGGGCCAGAGGTGCGAACGCAACTGCCAGTGCCACTATGGCAAGTGCAACCAGGCTGATGGTTCGTGTACCTGTTTGCCTGGGTACCGGGGGAAGTTCTGCAGGGAGCCGTGCCCTGCTGGATTCTATGGTCAAAACTGCAGAAACAGGTGGGAAAACTAAATAAATACATTAAAAAAAGGGGGGTACAAAGCAATGTGCCACATACACAGGAAACCTGGAGCTTTACAGATGCCTGATGCTGAGTTTGCACGACTGATTCAATTCAGTTCAATTCAATTTATTTATTCAGCGCCAAATCACAACAAATAGCCACCTGAAGGTAAAGACAGAGAAAAGCCAACAGTCAAAACGACCCCCTATGAACAACCACTTGGCAACAGTGGGAAAGAAAAACTGCTTTTTAACAGGAAGAAACCAGCAGATCCAGGCTCAGGGAGGGGCAGCCATCTGCTGAGGAGAGAGAGACAGGGCAGAAGACATGCTGTGGAAGAGAGAGGGATTAATAAATGCAGAGTGGGGTATAAACAGAGTGCATCATGGGAACCCCCCAGCAGCCTAGGCCTATAGCAGCATAACTAAGGGAGGGTTCAGGGTCACTTGATCCAGCCCTAACTATAAGCTTCATCATAAAGGAAAGTTTGAAGCCTAATCTTAAAAGTAGAGAGGGTGTCTGTCTCCTGAATCCAAACTGGGAGCTGGTTCCACAGAGGAGGGGCCTGAAAGCTTCAGGCTCCGCCTCCCATTCTACTCTTATTTGATCCATATTATATTTTAGTTTGTGGTTTTGAGAGGTCTGGCTCTCGAAAATCTTGAATCTAAACCTGTGCATTAATGGAACAATGATAAAGCAAGTTTGGGGAAATGACAATTTGTCCCACAGTCAATCATCGGCCCACATAACACAGTACATGTGCAGCACAATTAGAGCAGCAAACTAATACAGCTGGTTTCATCATGCTTATGATCACTGAGCTGTTTCATTACATTTAGATAACAGGAACTTTTCCCTTTTTTGTGGGAACAAGACAAAAAAAATAACTCACTTTCATTGGCTGCCACCAGGTGTGGGCACTGCAAAGGCCAGCAGCCCTGCAAGGTGACTGGGGGGAGCTGCATTACCTGTGACCGAGGATGGAACGGGACTCGCTGTGATCAGCTCTGCTCCAAGGGCTTCTTTGGTGAAAACTGCCAGGAAGTGTGTCCCACGTGTAAAGATGGTCACCACTGTGACCCCATTCATGGCAAGTGTTCTCACTGTAACCCTGGCTGGATTGGGGACAGGTAAACACACACACACACCCATCCATCCATTTTAACCACCTTAACAACGAGCCCTTACAAAAACATTTTAAGCACTGTGATAATGACAATGACTCATGAAGACGCTCTCTGTGCGTGTGACAGGTGTGAGGTGCGCTGCCCCAACGGCACCTATGGTGAGAACTGTGAAAACAACTGCAGTCATTGCTTTAACGGCATCTGTCACGTCGTCACCGGAGAGTGCCTGTGTGACCCCGGGTTTTATGGCACATAGTAAGTTGAATGACACCTCATAAGTGAAAGTTATCATGTTGATGCTCCTGATAGCTGCAGGAAAGGGCTGAATGTGTCATATTTGTCCCATATTTATCTATCAGGGGAATTAAAGGGTTGCGCTTGTGTTTTGATGCATAAACTGATAAATGCAAAATTTAGGAACATAAAAGCAAAGTTCTCGTAAGCGCAGAGCTAAAGGGCTAATCCCAGGTATTCCCTCCTCGCTTTCCTTGTCCTCTGCTGCCTATGAAGCCAGTGTGTGTTTTGTCTCTTCTCTGTTGTCCAGCTGCAACATGACCTGTCAGCCTGGCCAGTATGGAATCAACTGCAACCAAATATGCTCTTGCCACGACAAGAACTGCGATCCGGTGTCCGGCGCCTGCTATCTCCGTAAGAAAGTCTTCATTTGCATGAGCGCAGCCTGATGCATTGTGGGTAGCCACTCCGTCAGAAACGGGTGTTTTCCTAATAACAAACCCACCGTGAGACCGAACTTACTTTATTCTGCACACTCCAAAAGAATTTAAATGCTCCAAAGTGTTTATTTGTAAATTATTGCCAGTAGTGCTGCCTGCATATTCCATTTCTAATAGTTGGCTGCACATGCTGACTATTAACAAATACATCTATTTAGGTCAGTGTGTGTAGTGGGACGCTGAAGGGCCTTGATTGTATTTCCAGACCTGACCGGTGTCCTTTTTATGGCTGTGTTTCTTGGCTCTGTTCCTGTCCAGCCACAGAAGAGAGAAAGGAAGGAAGGAGAAAAAAGAAAAGGGATGGAGGAAAGGAAAGGAAAAGGAGGAATTGGAATGGACACAAAGAATAGAGAAAAAAAAGACTGTTTGGAAAGAGATTATTGGAGGCAGACATGGAGAATATCACACACACGATGGACATGATGGGTGGTGGCAGGTTGGTCAGTGTCAGCAGGTCGAGGGCAGACTGCTCAACGAAATGCTGCCCATAATTATGCAACATAGTGCTGATTGTCTCTGGGGTGTGTCCCACTTGAAGAGGGAGGGATGTTAATAAATCTTTGAATTATGGTGAAAAGTCAAGACGGGGGGAGAGGCAACACCATAATTTACAGTAATTATCAAAGCTGCCACATTAATAACGATAATATACGAGCTAAACCTTATATTGTGGTGTCCTGAATGTGATTTCATATTAATTTGTAATAATTTACCAAATCCCCGAGTGTTTTGCCTCAGTTATGATTGAGAGCGCTGTTTGTTGAAGCTGGCATTCACCGGCACCGTCACGGCGCGCCCGTCGCTCCCCACGTTCTGTCTTTCAGAGCCCAACCAGCGGATGGGTGTGATCGCAGCCGGCAGCTTGGTCTCCTTTCTGCTCATCGTCCTGCTCTCGCTGCTGTGCTGCTGCTGCCTCTGCCGGCACAAAGACGACCACAAGTGAGTGACAGACGGGTGTCCTCGCCTCAGGGTTTGGCTTTCTATCCGGGGGCCTGCCCTGGTTATGAAAACAGACAAAAATATTTTCTTTGCACTTTTTTCTCACAGGTTGTTAAATGAATAAATGCACATAAATTGTATTTCGAGAGCATTTATATATTGACATTAAATTGTGAATAGCAATATGAGCGGCCCCCGAGCCCTCCGCGGAGGCAGGGCCGGGGTTTAACATGCCTGGTTTGAAGGATTCATTTGGATTTCCATGGCGTCATCCCTTTTCAACAGCAAAAAAGCCAAGCGGATCCTGTGTGGACGATTCAGCAGAATCAGCACTAAACTTCCCCGTATTCCACTGAGGCGACAGAAGCTGCCCAAAGTAGTCGGTGAGCCCCAGAACTGTTTCTCTGTCCCTGTGTCGCTGCTTTCTGCTAGAATGTGTTTTGTTGTCAGCTTCCATCAAAGCCAGCGAATGTGAAAGTCCGTGCAGTGCCGTGGAGATAAAAACTGTGGCCATAGGTGCTTTAAATGTTTTTGCCATCATGCATCATGTGTACGATGACTCTGTTTGTCACTCAGTGTCAGCGTTTTCATTTCGAGCTGCCTCAGGCCGGGGCCGAGCACATGAACAGGGCTGAGACGTGCACGGTGGCTGCCAGGCGAGTGCGGGGTTTCATTTGAAAAGAATGCGCTGGTTTCAGAGCCCGTTATTATTCTTGGCACTGCCAAATGCCATGTGTTCATATTATTACAACCCTAAACTTGGGCTTTTTTCTCCCCATTTTCTTTACTCTTTTCCATCATCTTCTTCACAAGACATTTTTTCTTGTGCTGAGGAGGAGGCTGTGTTATTAAAAAGAAAGCCAGTGGTTGATGGGGGTGGGGGGGGGGGATGTGGTGCTGAGTGACGAGCTATCAAAGGCTGCACTGTTTGGGTGGATGCTGCAGCTCTGCTGCTCCATGCGGAGGTCTCGTGGTGTGTGACAGATGTGTTTGTGACCCCAGAGGAAATGCTCTGCTCTCTGAAACCTCGGTGCATTATGGTGCTTATTGTTTTGGATAGTTACTTAGTTACTAAGTTCTTTCACCATATAAATAACCACTTTATGTTGTGGTAGTGGCGGGATAAATATATTCAAATGTATCAGACAGCAGCATATTTAAATGAAATTTCTAATATTTTTAACACACTGAATTATTCTTCTTGGCATGTAAAGCTATTTAGGAGCCTTATATTCAAAAATAACCATATAAAGTGATTTTTTCTCTCTAACTAAAGCAGAAGTTTGTCCAACTCTGAAACGATTGGTTCATCAGTCCTTCATGTTTCTGCTGGCAGGGCTGAAGTGCTGCTCAGTGACACAGATCTTCCTGACTTTGCTTTGATTTTCACTTTCTGAAAAATAAAACGTTAAAAAGTATTTGTTGAAGTCGGTGTGATGCAGAAAGTGCTAAAACACAACGGCCCGGCGCTTTCTCAGCTTTCCAAATGATCATTTAAGCTATAATCTGTCCACATTATGAAAATAAAACACATGGACTGTGTTGCTTGCGGTGGTACATTAATGCTTTGTGAAAACACACAAATTATGTTCTGTAACTCGCAGCTTTGCAGAAAGATAAAGGGATCTGTTCAGACTGTAAGTAAAGAAAAATCTATTTTAGATCTTTAACAAAGTTTCCATATTTTAGAAAAACACAATGTGGCGTCAAACTTTAACCCTCGTGTTGCTTTGCTCGGTTCGTCCAGCACAAACTCTGCTTTCTTTCGGGCGCTCACAGAAGCGTGGTTTGCCAACATTTAGGAACTGCAGCTCTGACTGAAGTTACACAGTCCGACACACACACACACACACACACACACATTCCAGAGGGGGCCATGGGGCTGGAAACAGGAAGTGGTCAAATTTACCCCAGCCAGTGTCAGAACTGTGATTTATCCACATCAGGGTCAGTGGCAGCAGATGTGGGCAGGCAAAAAGAAAACGAAACAAGGGGGGAGGTCAGTCCCGTCTCCTAAGAATCTGATTCCCGTGTAGCTGAGCTTTATTCTCGCTGTATTTGGGGTATTTCACAAAAATCAGTCTGCATTTTACGTTCTTGCTTTCCTGCCCATCATCTGATGGCCTGATAAAGCAGAACGTGATGGAAAAAGATCCTCTGCGGTTAATGTCTCGGAAGGCACGTTTACATCGTATTGAAGATTATAAGCAATCAATGAGAATTAAACGAAATGGTCCAAAAAGTCCAGAAAAGAGAGTACACCTCCACATACCTGCCTCTTTCTTTTAATGTGAGACTTTCTGTTGAAGGAAAATCCATTTCTTTTCCCCCTGAAATTGGAATTGGAATGCCGCATGTATTTGTATGGGAACTTTCTTGAAGTCAGGGTTGAATTAGAGGATCGTGTAAAGTTAGCCTGACTGAGAACGCTCCGTAAACACGCCGTCACCTGTTTCCCTCTCGGTGAAACGAATGCTGTTTGCTTGGACTTTAGCATTCCTCTCTAAGCATATTTACTCCACACCCTGCGCGTTCGTGTCCGTCTGGCATTCCTCGCCTCGTCTGTGTCCAAATGCTTCCTCGTGGATGAACGCTCTGACCAGCACCAACTGCTTTTTCCTTCTTTATTTATCCCGGCAAACTTGGCTGGGATTGCAAATGTGTTTACAGCAACACTCACAGTTTCGTTGGGATTTACTCGGGAAATAGTTCAGTAGAAAATAGTGTGTCCAAATGGCTATTGGCTATATGCTAGAATGTGCATGCAACCTTGAAACCCTGGTGCACACTATTTCAGGCTGAATCATATTACGAGTCTATGTACAGGTTTCCAGAGATGGAGCAGGTATTTGATGTAGCAGCTTTCGTGTTAGACCCTCTGGAGCACCACCACCCTACGGAGCAACTGCTGTGGTGGAGTTCTGTTGTGGAGATAAGGGTCAATAAGGCCCTGTTGTGTGTGGCCTTCGTGTGGGGAGGGATCACAGCGGCGTCTAGTCAGCATTGCAGTCTTCCTCGCTAGACTCGCAGTCTGGACCGAGCAGCTTTTAACAGCAGCAGTTGTTCATCGCTGCATACAAGCAATCTCGCAAAATGCCCATGTGTTAGAGCGCTGACTAACACGACTGCTCTGCATTCCTCAGTGTGTCTCTGCCTGCTGCTGCTGCTGCTGCTGCTGCACAGTGAGGACCCAGGCATACACCACGTCTTATGACCAGTTTTCTGCATCCAAACTTAAGCGTAAATAGTTTGCTATCTTCCAGTGAAGGTCGCAGTTCCATTCTGGCTTCAGATGCATTTTTATAAATAAATGAGCAGAACATGTGGTGACAGCGTGTTGGCATCAGCCCTCTGCTGTGACCTCTTCACATACTTGTGTAGTTGATACAGACATGTTCCAGCTGTTTTGACATTCATCACTCAATGCACAAAACAACACAATAGACCCCAAATCTGAGCATGTAGTTCAGAGTCAGACTGGATGCTTTGATGAAAGAAGGAAACCTTTTAGAGAACTTTTTTTAGCTCAATCATACACTGAGTCATATTTCTAAGCGCAAAAACTAGACTTTCAAAACAGCTCTAAAGTGGGAGCCTAAAATTATATTTGATACCAGAAATCTTGATAAAACTCAGCAAACGAAAGGATTTCATTGTTATTAGAGAAAAGGTTGAACGCACTAAAGGTTCAACAGAACAGGGAGATTTGTGTCCAAATCAAACGCTAATAATAATAAAACTGCAGTGAGAATATAGAAACATGCATTTCTTACAGTCGGCACAAATCGAGCCGTAGATCTCTGAAAGTAGGAAATCGTTTTAGGTTTAATCAAAAAGCATCTGAGGAGCCCTGGTTTGTTGTTGGCGACGGTCCTGGTGCAGTTAGGGGATTCTTTCCATAGAAGGTTTATCTGAGGTCTCAGCAAACACACGGACCCATGTGTCATCGGGAATATAAACAGGAGCATCTGATGTGGCTGGTCATGCAAGTTAACACCCAGTACGGTTTAGTCTGGTTCACACCAGATGGGAAGATTACGCCTAAGTGCTTCAGAAAGCGCAGCTGTCCTCGGACTGAAGGGTTACGGAATGCTGCAGCATCCGCGGAGGGAAGGAGGAGAGCAAAAGGGAGACTGGGAGAGGGAAGCGTGACTTGACCTACTTCTGGTTGAGGGAGAGGATTCATCGGAAGATGAAGAACCTATTTGTGGCTCGTTTCGCTGAACCCACAAAATACTAGAAATGAGTCAGAGAGCCACCGTGCAGCATTTAATCGTAGCATTCAGCTCTTTACTAATATATCATATATGAGTATTGCTTACAGGCTGGCAGGTGTACAGACTTTTTTCCTCCACGTGGCCGATCCAAAACCTGGTATTCATGTGAAAGGCTACATAAAAACATCAACATTTAATGTCTGAGCCTTTGTTAAAACCCAGTTTTAGTCAGACTTAGTTAAACCAGTGCCGTCCACACTCTTGCTGCGACACTGAGTGAGAACAGACTGTTTGCCTTGTAACACAGTACAAAAACCCTCTGACTGACCTTTTGGCTTCTGCATTTGTTTTCTGTTCTCAGTAGCACACCACGACCCGGAGAACACCTTCAACTGCAGCTTCATCGAGCCCCCCTCTGCGGCCGAGCAGCACTCCCCCTCCTCCTGGTCCTTCCAGGAGTCCTTCTCTTCCTTTGAGAGTGGAGACGAGGGGCCAGTTTACTGTGTCCCACATGAAGGTGAGCAATCATAGGAATAAATAAACAGTTTCGCTATCTGCTATGACGCACGTAAATCCACAATTTGTCTTTGAGTTAGAGGCACACACACACACACACACACACACACACGCATGCACACACACACACACACACACACAGCTCCCCAGTGTGACCGTGCAGTGACTCACTCACATCGCTAACAGTCACAATAATAGTTGGCTTTCATGCCATCTAAGTTCATATATTCCTCTGA
Organism: Apistogramma diplotaenia; assembly: GCA_015052665.1. Classification (NCBI taxonomy): domain Eukaryota; kingdom Metazoa; phylum Chordata; class Actinopteri; order Cichliformes; family Cichlidae; genus Apistogramma; species Apistogramma diplotaenia. The sequence goes on from VOQJ01014944.1 coordinate 33,166, forward strand.
GAGCAACAAGGCTGTAAACAGGAAGTGGAATGGTCCAGTCAGCATGTTGCACAAATCCAGTGACTGAATCCTGACATTTGGTGAAAAACACCCATTCTGTCACTTTCTAATCTGGCTGCATGATGCTTTAACCAGTTTCAACACGTTTCTGTCTCCTGTGCTGGGAGACACAGCAAACCTTCTGGCACGTATTCATGTGCCATCCTGGAGCCGCTGGACTACCTGTGCAGCCTCTGCAGGGTCCAAGTATCACCTCATGCTACCAGTAGTGACACTGATTGTATCCAAATGCAGAACTAGAGAAAAATAGAAGAATTAGGAGGGAAAATGTGAGTGTCCTCCACCCTTTAAACCAGAGGTGTTAAACATAAGGCCCGGGGGCCAGAACCGGCCCCTCAAAGACTCTGATCCGGCCCGCTGGATGATTTTTGGGTTTTTTTTGCCACTACTGTAGAATAATTTTTTTACGATGGCTTCACAGTAAAACTAGATTTTAATAAAGGACATCTTCTGTTTTTCTAGAATTACATGACAGTCTGGACAAAGAACTACCGGAACATTTTGTGTAATTTTACACATTTCTTACAATTTATGCTCAAAAAGTGGTGCTGACGGATGACCGTCGTATAAAGACATTACATACCACTTTTTTCTTATATTAATTGATATGCAGCTGAACTTGTGTACAGACAGAAAGGAGGTGTCTCTGGTCTGGCCCACTGAAGACTACAGTGAGCTGCATGTGGCCCTCAGTGCAAAATGAGTTTGACACACCT
>VOQJ01014948.1:2801-13525 GCA_015052665.1 Apistogramma diplotaenia
GGGGGGTAGGTAAAATCATCTTAAAGGGAAATGGATGTTTAAAATGTAAATTTAGTTATATGCTTTACAGAGAGTGCCACTGTGGACACACACAATGCATTGTTCCCTTTAGACGCAATTTTTCTTTCTAACACGTTTAAAAAACTTACACATTTTCACTCCATCATATAGGGTCTGTGCTGGCACCTAAAGATAGTTGCATAATCCGCTGACACAATGACTTTCCCATTATTATGTTTGGCCCCTAATCCTCAGCTTGAGGAGAGGTCATATCTGCCAAATTCTCCGGTCGCGGCCTTTTGCGCTGCGCCTCCAATTATTGATACCTTATTCCAATAGGCGATGGGTTTCATTTGTATTTCATTCAGCGCGGAATGACCTGAAAATGTGTCAAAGAGCTGACATTGTTGAAAACCAACGATGTGGGGAAACCTCATCACTGCACCGGCCTCACAGCTTCTCCCGTCCAATAATTAAAACTGTTAAAATATCAATGTCCCGCGAGAAATGAGCACACTTCTCCTCAAAAATGGGCCACAGACATAAAAGATATATGAGGCTGCTCGCGCCATTATAATTCAGTGAAAGAAATGGAGTCTGTTCATGGTAATGCAATTTAAGGTATTGGTTCTTTCTAATTTCTGCGGTCCTGAATATATCCCCGGTATTCGACCTGCATTGAAAATGACCTTCTCTGGCCAACTCCGGCACAGTCACGCTGCTGTTTTATTTTATATTATTGTGCAGCGCTCAATTCACTGCGATCTAAAAGTGCAAGCAAGAAAATGTTATATTATATAGCCAGATAGATGGTTTAATATCAGTGCGTTTTATTAAGAAAGGCCCGTGGTAAGATATCCCCCATTTCAGTATACACACACACACACACACACACACACACACTCGCAGGCACGCACACCTCTTATTACACTGTATGGATTCATTACCTTTGTTTGTTTAGTCGACCTGTAAACAGTGAGGGCTGATCTGGTATCTGTAGCTTGCAGCTTTGCCCAGGCCAGACACAAACACATTCCTTTTAATGAGGCTACGGAATTGCCTGCACAGTCCTCCACTCCAGATCATTAATATTGTATTGTTCATATCATGAACTCCTAGGTTACACCGAGCATGCATTTTTCATTGCGATAATCCTTAATTATTTTTATGCACCCTTAATCTTTCATATAGTTTCAGTGTTTTGCTTAAATATTTAATGGCATGATGATGCGGCTTGTCTTTCAGGACTCGGCTTTCTCAGACGAGGAGGGAGATGGAGAAGAGGTGGTGCAGGGGGGAGAGAGAGGGAGAGAGAGGGAGTGAGAGAGGGGGAGAGAGAGAGAGAGAGAGAGAGAGAGAGAGAGGGAGAGATGAGAAAATGGATTTTAACGCCTCTCCCAATATAAGCCTCCTCGGCACTGTCTGGTTGAGTGACTAGGCCTCCAGTGGAGACGCTGTTTTAATTCACATCAACACTGACCTCATTCAAAATAATCCTCTCTGCCTTAATCGCTTTTTATTCTGGAGCTGAAACTCATTTCTACATATTTAACTGCAAGCGAAAGTAGATGACGCACAAAAAGGGGGAAAAAACTTTAAATAACGTATATGTTAATTTTTTATACTTATAAATGATACCTATTATTATTATTATTATTATTATTATTATTATTATTATTATCTCTTTGTAAATGGCAGCTTTATTTAACTGTAACTGACACGTGATTTAACACTTATTCCCAACAACAATTGCTCCTATGCAGTGTTACAGTAAGATTTCTTAAATATTTTAGCCCAATCAGCTGTATACATTTTCTTTCATTTCTAATGAATGTTTATTAATGTATTTTGCTACTTTTGTTAAACAGAATGAACATCTGAGAGTGGAGACAGACAGACAGACAGACAGACAGATAGATAGATAGATAGATAGATAGATAGATAGATAGATAGATAGATAGATAGATAGATAGATAGATAGATAGATAGATAGATAGATAGATAGATTCAAATAAAAGTCATTTGCACTGGGTCAAAGGTGAACCTGCAAACCAGATCATTGGTTTAAAGGCTGCTTACAGTTGTGGTGAGTGAGGTATCAGCGTTCCCTTGGCTTAAAATTCCTACAGCTGAGTGGCAGATGGGCAGAGTTGTTGTCAGTTCAAAGGTCCATACTTGGATGTGTTTATCTCCACACCTTGCATGGGGGAAGTGTATTTTAATACAAGCATCAAGCTCAGGGATCCATTAATCCCATCTACTGATATGATAGGAACCAAGATGAGATAAATCTGCACCAACACCATTAGTGGTAATGTTACTATAATAATACCTATAGTTTTTGTTGTTGTGTGTATTTACAACAGGGTATCCCTGAGTAATCTGGTTATAGATCAGGATGTTCAGAGACCAAAGACCGTTCAGAGACTGTTTCCTAATGTTTGGAGACTTCCTCTAAAAGTAGCTAAGAGAGGACTAATTTGTTCTGTATTCAACTGTTCTGAATGTATCCATCTGTCATATTAGGTTCAGTTTGATCAAAATTACTTGAAAAAAAATATGTTTGCAAGTTGAGTCACGTGAGAGTCTAAGTTCTTCTTAATATCAACAGATCTCACCAAAAGACCAACTTATTAACTTATTCCTGTATGTTACATTCCAGTTGCTGAAGTGACGTTCTTCTCATTTTAATAATAGCTAAAGGTCATATCACACATTGTCATTCTTTAAATTGAAGTTTTAAAGGGGAAAAAAATCCATTTTGTAACAAAAGCAACAAAATAAGAAAAAGGAAAGGGAGGCTGCTGTGTTGTTGCCTGTGGTCAGTGAATGCATGTTTCCTGTCCTCTCCCGCTTCACCTCTGTCCCCTCCTCCACCTCTGCAGTTCTTGCCTCTCCACACCTGTCTTATTGTACTGAGGACACACTCTTATCCCTTCTTCCTGATTCACTTATGCTCTGCTTTCATTGCACTTAACTCTCATGGTGATATTTGAGACCACCCAGGTTCTAACTGTCTTGGCCTTCAGGTCATGTCTGGCTAAAGACCACCACTACAAAATGAAATTACAGTATGACTGCTGGCATGTAAGTAAACCACCACTATTGCATAATGCTGCAGATTGAAATGTTTGATGTCCTTGAAACAGTAGAGGATTTTATGCTGCATGACTGTTTGGCATGTAAACGGATGTTTGCATGTTATAATGTGAAATAGTGAGACAACTGTAAGCATCATATCCCATCTGTTGCCTTCAAAGCTTGCTACAGTCTTGCAAGGATTGTTCAAACCTCTAGAATCCTTAGCTGGAATATTCTTCTGTTAACAATGTCTACACAGACCCTAACAAGGCCACACGAGCATCAGCAAGGAGGATAACCATTCATCCAAGGACCCAGGACCCCTGATCTCCATGTAGCATGCCCTCCCCACTGAGCATTTTAGTAGGCCTAGATGGGCTGCTCGTATAGTGTATAGTGTGAGGGGAGAAGTATAAGAGGAAGCCGGGTTCATCATCTTGGAGAGAGAACGTATAATAAAATGCACTCATAGGTAACAAGAAGAGGAGGAGCAGAAAAGCACAAGGATGGGAGGAAGAAAAGGAGGAGGAGTGTCTTCACTGCTAATTAGCCAACTAGCACAGGGCATTCCTTGAAGAATACCATGATGGTGAGGACTAAGAGATTCACTACATACACTCTGAAGCCCTGAGCTGTGTTGTGTGGGGGGTATAGCATCTTCTGAGTGTTAGGTAATTGGAACGTTGTACCTCTAGAGAAAACTACTGATTTCATAGGAAGTGCTAACAGGACCTTTGTGTGCCATGTTTCCCTTTTCCAGGGAGCCAGAGGGGCCAGACACAGAGAGAGCTATGGGTCTATAGTGGGAACAGACCCAGCCATACCTGAGTAGAGCCAACCACAGCGGTAATGAACCTCTTCACATGGCCGTTCACCCAAAAGAAAAAGAGGTGGATAAAGAAAGGAGGAATGAGAAAGAGGAGGGGTCCAGCCTAATTTCGCAGCCACAGAATAGCAGGTGGGACAAAAGGTCTAGCTTGAGGAGCAGAGGTGGGGGTAGGGGTGGGGGGGCTTTATTAGTGGTATTCTCCTGCCCCATTTACACCATCTCTCTCCTCGGCAATGGAGCACTTATCACAAGTGTACCCATCCAGCTCACCAATAGAAACAAGCAAACGCTATCCGTCAATGTTTACCATTAAGGATCTGTCATTTGCAGATCCACCATATGTGGCAGATTAATGGGACACAGGCCTCTCTCTCCCTCTCTGTAGAGCACACCTAACACACCGTGTGGCCAAACTCAGTGTTATTCTGAGAAGAAGAGAATGAAAACAAGCCACGGAGAATGAAAACAAGTGAGGAGAAAGAGAAGCAAAAAAAAAAAAGAAAATGATGGGGTCAGCTTGAGGGTTACACAAGTAGATTTTGGTGAGATTTAGATCAATGTTGAATTCAGATTTTTCATTCAGCTGCTAAGATGAAAACTACGGGAACTGAAATGTAACAAATACAGTACTGTACACAAGTCTTGAGCCAGGACTCATTGCTGGAGATCTTGCTGGGAAAACGAGAAATACACAGGTGCTGCAATTTATCGAATCATGTGCAAACATGCATGAAAATAAAGTAGATAAGGCAGATAATCAATGTCCACCTTTATTAGTTGGCAGCATGAACTTTGGGATCACTGTCGTGCTGAAAAATGAAGCCGTTGCCAATCAGACACTTTCCCAGTGGTATGGTGTGGTGGATCAAAATCGTACCTCAGTCTGTTCTCAATAAGTATGGCTTGTTGACAGCCACCCTTCCACTGAGACCATTTCTGATGAGACTTCGGCAAACAGCTGAAGGGCTGGATGTCCTGTCTCAGGTCTTTGCTGGATGTTGTCATATTTCTTAAAGCTATAACTTTCATAAGTTCATCATCAACTTACTTCAATTTATTTTGTCCTCCCCTTGATCAATTTATTTAAATTTTAAGGCCACACTGTACACCATGTCAACATGTGCCCAGTTCTCGGCTAATAGTTCTTTGGGAATCACCGTGTTGGTGCAAAGATGCTTTTTTAATGTCTGTCAAACTGTCTTATCTTTGGCATTTTTCATAGATTCAACGAACAAAATGTCTGGCCCCCTGCAAGCAAAATATAAAGAAACAAAAAAAACAAGCGGTTGCTCAAAATGTCTGCACAGAACTTTAGTTTCATGTTTATATATACAGTTATATTTAGTCATTATTAATGCAACAATTTGTCTAGTTAGACACGTGGCAGTTACTGCTAGGCTAGCTAGTATGTGCAGACTGTAACATTAGCTTTGACTGACGACCTTCAGGATATGAAGCTAAGCATAAATAAGCCTAGCTAATTTAATATGATAAATTGATTCAAAATTTTGACAAGCTGTTAAAGCCTGGAGATGGGGACAGAAAAATTGTGATGTTTAAATGTGGTGAATTGAAATAGACTGATGCTTAATTCCAGCCCTCTGGTTTTACCAATGAAAACTGCTATTCAGCCCCACACAGCAGCTGCATTGATCATAAGTCTCCACAATTTGCTGACACACCACAACCTCTAGGTGCTTCATGTTAGAATCTCTATTATTTCTTAATCCACTGAATAAATGTTACTCCTCTGAGGAAATCACATGATTTTATTTAATCCAAAGAAGTCGTGCTGCAGGGAAGAAGAAGAAACCAAACAGAAATGGACCAAACCGGGCAGGATGGAGTCACACTTAAGTCATCCTTCTAATTTTGTGTTGTGGTCTTCTTCCCATGGCGGTTTCATAATATACTATTTCAAATCTTTTTGCGTTACAGCCTAGAATGAGCGTCTCATTTGTGCTTTAGAATCCTGGTGCATTGGGGAAGGCCTGCCACCTTTGGTATCTGAGGCAAAGGATACCAAGTGGAGCTGCCCTGCAGTGCAACAAGCAGCAGAATGTGGTCACTGCACGAAACAACAAAGCTGCTGTTCCATGAGGAGCAGAAAGGCCTCAAATGACGGCACCTGTTCAAGGTTTATGTACCCTATCCAGCTGCAGCTTGCCTTCTGGCTCATGGGTCATGCAAATGCTACACAATTTCCAGCAATGTTTATTGATAACCTAATATTATAAAATTTAGGCCGAAGGTTAAAAAAAACTTACATTTCCTTATGTTAATTAAACGTCAGACCTGTATTTCAAATAGAAACAAACAAAAAAAAGTATTTTGTTATGTATGGATGTTTAAAATATTGGAAGATTTGTTTTTAAAAATCTATGACTATATGCACTTAAAATCTTCTTGTAATCTGTTTGTGATGACGGCACTTTACAATAAAAGTTGACCTTGTGCAGGTGGCTGTTTAGATTTTTAGGAATAAATTTAAACGCATTTTTAATACATTAATGTGTCAATATAAAGAGCACGCATATTATGTCAGTTTTTACACAATCACTCTGTTTGACAATCTAACACAACACCTGTGTTAAAACCTGTGTTTAGCTGTGTTAAAAATAACACAGTGTGTAGTCTTCACACTGGCACGTTCATGTTATGAAAATTGATGCACTGTTGCATTTTTAAGAGTTTAGTCCATAAAAACAAAACTTTATTAAATTAAGAACAAATCTTTTTTCACTCAAATAAACCTTTTGGTTAAGATACAGGAATTTTGGGAAAAATCATCTTCTTCCTACATAATCTTTTAAGGTAGGAGATGTTAGGAAATGAATATTAAAGTGCAATATTTAACTATAGAACGTAATGTACACAATTGTGTACATGCGGACTGAAAGGATTAAAAATAAAATAGTAAAACAACAACAAAGAGAGGCATCGCTCACAGGGGAGGCCTTGCAATGACTTCTTAATTCTATAATTATTTAATTAATTATTTATTTATGGCCTTCATCAAATTTAGGATCCAGAACTGTCTCAAAAATACATTTATACCTTACTAATACAGCTTTCCAACTTTTTTATGGCATAAAATGTAACTGATTGTAATTGATTCAAAATTTTCAGAAATTATGTGTTTCAAAAGTGAAGGAAGTGCTTCATTTCTGATCACAACTTTGGCAAAAGAAAAAAAATCTACAATCTTTCTCCAACCTTAACCAAGTGCTGTGAGTGAGTACCGAAGAAATGCTGAGCTGTACTTTAGATCCAAACTAGGAATAAGCAATAAACAAAAGAGACGGCAACTATTTTTCTGATTTCAAAGTCTTCAGACAATAACTCACCTTTCAGTGAATGTTTATTTCATGATGAAGGCTAAAACTTTAAAATAATCATGCTCAGTAGCAAAAATAAGATGGAGAAACATTGAAAAATCTTGAAAATATACACATAAACAACAGTTCTGAGAATATTCTTTTTTAGTCAAATTGAAAAGCCTGAGTGGGAAGAAAATGAAAGACTAATTTTTCCATTGTTCCATCGTCTCAAATTAAAAGAAAGTACCAAAATGGAAATGAATGAAGGAAACGACACTTAAACACACGTGTTCATTAAGCCGTATTACTTTGTGTTCAGCATTTATGCCTCAAAATAGAAACTTAAAAGGAAGACTTGAAAATAGGAAGAAAAATGTGTATTTTTTTTTTTGTCTTAAGAAACTCAGTAAATTCACTTTGCCGAGTGTATATGAATCTTTGTGCAACTCTTAGCATGTTTGTATTGTCCAGGTTTCCTTCTCTTAAAACTCTTGAGACATCTAAGCCATCTGAGCTCTTTCTAAATGTTACCTTTTAGGCATCCTAACCCCTTCGAGCCCTGCACACACTGCAGTTAAAGCAAAGCAGTCAAGCTGTCCCCAGGACACTGACTCTTTTCTCCAGACTACACACTGGACATCTTTGTCACCACACTGGACTGAATGGTGACCTATTGCCAAAGAAGAGGAAGGAGAAGAGAGGCGAGACAGAGCGAGGGTGAAACTCTGGTGGTCCTGACTCCCCGTTTCTTTCTCCAACTCTTTCTCCTTCTCTGTTGGACAAACATCTCCACACTGTGGTCCATCTGTCTGTGTGGCTCTCTTCACCCTCGAGGCCATTTTTGCCCATTCAGCAAGGTCTTATAAGTAAGTGCGTGAACAAGAAGGATGGAGGGATGGGGGGGTGGCAGACAAATAATTTGGGCTCTCCCCTTTTTGTTGTGCTCTTCCTCTGAGCAACACAAAACAACACAAAAGAGAAAGTTCTGTTCCCTTTCCTGACCCCCTTTCTCTCACTTGTAACCCCTCAGAAACACACATACTCGCAATATACAGAAAAGGTCTTTTAACTATGACTTAGTAAACCCATGGCTGAGAAACCACGAGGTCTGAATGTGTTTGAGAGACAAAACCTCTCCACAAATTAGTCTACACTGAGAACAAGAAGGGCAGAAACAGATAGAGACCAAGAAAGGGGGAGGAAGCCATAAAGGTGAGCCAGAGGGGGGTTATAGGAGTGAGACAGGAGTGACTAATGTACTACAAAAGTTACCCCTGATTTCCAAGGTAGAGAGAAACTAGAAGAGATCTACTGGAGGGGAGGAAAGAGGGAGGTAATGAAGAGGAGAGGCCAGATTTCCTAGAAGTTATCCCTCATTTCCGTTGTGCTTTTGTGCCCAATGGCCTCCCTCGGAGGGGCCCTGATGGCCATTGTTGGTTGTAGGCTGGCAGGAGGGGAGGGGAGATGAGGAAAAAATTGTGTTTGGAATTAGAGTGCACTTGACTGAAACCCATCTTTTTAAAAGGGTAACATTTCTAATGTGCTTACTTTATGTTCAGTTATTCATATTTTGATTATCTGATGAAATAATGAAATTTTTTGTTCAAATTTTAATGCCTATTTCTGTTTTACAGTGTGTGTGTGTGTGTGTGTGTGTGTGTGTGTGTGTGTTTTTCAGGAGGTACTTTAACATGCCATTGTGTCATATAGTCATAACATTGCATCTGTATTGTTACTTGGCAGCCTTTAAACTCATCATCATCAACTATAATTTTTTTATCCACCATTTCAAACTGTAACTAATTCTGTAAGAACATGAAACCATAAAAATAGTAAAAAACGCGTAATGATGGCAATCTTTAAAATGAATTGAAGCAATAAATAAGCTCAAGATGTCCTTGCACCATTTGATGTGATTAAATCAGTATGAAGGCAGCCTATCGTCTATATTTCAAACCATTTGGAGTCCAAATCCATTCAATGCACTTTTAACAACTCCATTTACAGGTGTGAGGAAAGTGTAGTTTTAAGAACAAGAGGAGGGTGTGTGCATCTAATTGTTCGCCTGCATATATCATGTACAGTAGGGTGCTATGGAAAGAGCAGAGTAAACTGTCTTGAAATGTCATAGCAATCAAATGGCTGTCAAAGGGATAATTTGACAGCTGATTGGTTTGCTAGGTGGTCAGATCCACACTGTAATGGATGGAAAGGTGGGAAGTGATATAGTGGGTAAATGCAGGATCAGAGAGAAACAGTTCTGAAGAAGACCAGGGGCCACATGTGGTTCTATCTTGTAAAATTTGCAGTCTAGTAAATAATAAAACAGATCTACAAACTGAAATAATGATACAGATTGTACCGTTTCCTGTAGGCTGCAAGACAGACAAAAGGCCAAACAGTGGTACAGTGCAGATGGAAAGACAGGTTTGTGTCACAGAGAGCTGATGGACAGGTCTGACTGACAGGCAGACAGACAGGTCTGTGGCAGCCCAGTCAGTCCCATTATGGTGCAGGGGTGTTCCCTCTACAGTGGAAGCTGTCACTCCTCTATCGCTCAAATGACAAGCCACTCTTGCCGGGGACGCGCTGCAACGGGCTGAGAAAGCATGTCATCTTTTTCTTTTCTTCCCCCTCTCGGCGATGTCTCGCTCGATAAAGGAGCAGCCAGAAGAACAATAGGAACGACGGACTAGAAAAGGACAGAGAAAGACAGAGAGATGGGGGAGAGGGCGAGAGGGAGAGCGCGAGATGGGGCGTTTTGACATCTGAATTACATTTCTATCGCCTCAGACACGAGAGAAGAATGGAGGGAAAAAAGAAAGATGGGAGGAGGGTGGGAGGTGGGACGGCAAACCATCACTTAGATGTTTATTTTAACTTCACTGTATTTGGCTGGCATCTAAAAAACTCAAACCTCGGTGCATGTGACATGAGCTCTTTGAATAAGGCTGCAGGGAAAGAGCGAACAGAAAAGTGATATTCGCGTTATTTGACAAGTGTAACAAATGCAGGGGGAATTTGTGTTGGAAGCTGTTTTTCAGGAATCACCAACTTCTGGAGTTTCTCACATTGCGGTCTGCAAATACCACACATGAGGCCTGACAAAGGGACACGGCAATCTGACAGAGCTGACAGCAGATTCTAAAGAGTGACGCTCAGAGAGAACTGAGAGGAGATAACTGACACCACCTGCATGCACGGCAAGATTCTTCCTTTCACGAGTGCCACTTAGGAACCCACTTTTTATAGCACAAAAATATTTCTTCTTCATATCAAGTACTGTGTTAATGTCAGCTGTGGTTCATGTGGTGCAAGACAACAACAAAAGCCAAGGGGGTAAAGAATAAGCCTTCATCTATTCACTAATTTGGAAGATGGGGGCTTTTTTTTTTTTTTTTTGCTTTTTTCCATCTTTTTATCCCATTCTTTTTTTTTCCCTCTTTTTTTTAACTTTTTCCCCTTTTTTTTTTGTTTTTGGTGGGATGAGGGTG
>VOQJ01014952.1:11501-24868 GCA_015052665.1 Apistogramma diplotaenia
AATGATAATTTTGTTATATATATATATATATATATATATATATATATATATATATATATATATATAGACACACACACACACACACACACACACACACACACACACACACACACACACACACACACACACATACACACACATACCACAGTGAGCACCGAAATTAGAGTCTATTTTTATATTATTTCAAAATTACTGCTCAAGTCACTGCTTAGAGGTGTTTCAAGGTGAGTGCAGAACAACAGTCCTGCCCCCTAACCCACCGGTCAGCACTGTTTATGTGCAGATGTTGATGCCAGAGGAGGTTTGGCATGCTGCAGTTATTGAATCAGCAGAGCGCTGGAGAGCTTCACACACTACATGCCCCGGCACTCTAACAAAGACATTTCACAAACTGACCTGTTGTAACAGCAGCATCCTATTACACTTGAATTCAGAAAGCATTTTAAAACAACCCATTTTTTCCCACAAATGTTTGTAAAGCCTGTGCATGGCTAGGTGCCTGATTTTATACACCTGTGTGAATTGGACTAAGAACACCCGAGTCAAAGATTAATAGGTGTGGTCCAAAACCTGTGTCCATATACACACCCCCACTAGGCAGAACACGTTTTGGATGGCATTTAGTGAGGAGTGTGGTCCCGACAGGCCATTTGCATGGAATATCATTAGCATAACTTTATTTGCCCAAAGACCAATCCTGAAATTTTGCCCCTAGCTTTCAACAATAGCTGTTCAGTTTGCATACAACACAGTGTTATGACTGACGGCCTAATATTAGAACCTCCATAGAGTAAATGCAGATTATACAGAGACACAGAATTGTATTCTGACAGAAGGGCAACAGATTTCTCATCGAGCAGCCGTGTTATTTTATCTACTCTGTGCTATTCTCCCCACACAACAATGAAGAGATTTCCTCTCCGATCTGAATTTTTAATAATAAAACTGTCAGCTGTGATGAATGCGGCTCATGTCAGCCAGCCAGCTAATCAGCCTGAGAACCAGAGAAGCAGAAGTACCATTATGGCTGCTGAATGGCTGCATGCCTCAGTATTAATTTCATGAAGGGCAGTTTGAATCCTCCTGAAGTGTTCGGGGCACACCAAAGCTCAGGAAGCAAAGGATGGGAACGGGGCATCTGTTAGAGACAGACTACCTGAGAAAATCTAATCCGACTTTCACTCTGCCAGCCTCCTTATGTGCTTCATCTGTCTCCTCTTTTCTGTGCACAAGCTGGACACACAAACTACACACTCATGGCACCAAACACAATGCCTAGTCTGTGTGACCTTTCAGTTCACCTGCAGGGGATAAGTACATCTCTGGTAGACTTCTTTGTTTACCTGCATACACACACACATGCACATATAAACTCCCAGCAGTTTAACTGTTGAACCTTTTCTGACTTCGTTTTCAAACTATTCAAATGAACTCTGTTCTAAATTGCACGGGCACGTAACTACAGTAATAGGGAAAATTCTGACACATTGGCTTTTATCTTCATGCTGTAACACACAGCAGTCAGGCTTCTCCTTTGACGTCTTCTTCTGACCACCTCCAGGAGTGGATTTGTGACTTCATCACTGGCCTCAGATTTGCACTATGAGCAGTTTCTGTGTCAGACAGACCCAAACCTCGTGTATAGCTCATCACTTTTAGAGTGTGAACTGAGTACATACAGCAGTGTTAAATGAAAGACCCCGGAGTGTCCAGGCTGAAAGAGGCACAGCTTTCAACACAGAAGTCAGCTGTAACATCCCAACAAATCTCACCTAAACTGTACTGTACACTGAAATGCCATAGTTTTATTTTTTTAGTTTCTTTAGGCCACATTAAAAATTACATTCACTGCCAACCACCCACCCTACTTGCACGATTTGGCTCTCTGCTACTCTGTCCCAGGAGATCCAGCAGCCAGCAGAACTACACACCTGTAGGTGGTCAAAGTAGGAATTCCAGCGAGCAGGAGAATCAGCGGTGGTGCACAGTTGCTGCACAATGAGATGATGACCTCAAAGGGGATAGTGCCCAAAATTAAAGCCCCTCATACACAACGAGATAGCGTAACTTCCTCACAATACTATATATTTATTTAATTTTTTAAAAAGGTAAAGTATCACTATTAGAGTCAAGCTTAATATATTACGACATACAAGTTTTTTTGAAGGTATTACCTTCATTGCTGAACCGGACACTGACGGATAAGGAAGTGGAAGGAACTGCAGACCGGGTTGGAGAGCTTGTTGGTGTGTTCAGGAGAAACAAACTGCATCTATTTAGGAAAAGGATGGTGACTCACCTGCTCGGGGCTGATCCAGATCCAGGCTCTGGTTGTCTGATTTCTCCTGCATTAACCTTCGTGTCCACTGTAGCGTCTCACCATTCACGCCTGGCTGGAACCCCAAAGACTCCGTCTCTGTTGCAGAAAAACACGTCATTTTAGCGCAACCTCACAGACTCCAGCTGCAGAAGTCAACCTCTGCTTTGATTCAGGGTGTAGACCTGAAACTTTTTTCATTAATGATTTATGCTGCATGTGGGTGGATCGCCTCCCTAATTATCCGACTAAAGGACGAACTTGTTAATTGTTTTTTGAAACAAAAATGTTAAACATTTGCTGGTTCACATCTCTGAGCTGAAAGAATTACATTTTTTGTCCAAAATGAAACAAAATAATCACAGTCCATAATGAAAATAATTGGTTGAATTTGATGCCGGCAAATTGGTCAATTTCATTGACAAGTTTGGAAGCTCAATGAGCAATCTTACTGTAACTGTGTTTCTGGCTGTGGGAGATAACAGTTCACCGTTCCTCAGCCATCAGTCCTGAAATCTTTACGGTGTGTATTTCTGCCGTGTATTTTATTCCTCGACAGTTCATCTGTGTGGGTTTCCATTTTTACAGCTTTAGTAAAGCGACAGCTGAAGAACTCCCATCAGATAGATCTGTCTCATCATCTCTGCTATAGGGAGGGGAGGGAGGGGGGATATAGATCTCTTTCACCACCACCCACAGAGAGCTTTCCACTACAGGCTGAGAAGATAGTGAGGCAGTTATTACACTCTCTACTACATGCTGTCCTTTTATTATGAGGCCGCTCGGCGTGTGTCTCTGATGCATTTCGTGATTGCCGGGTGCTGTAGTGTCCCTTTGTAGCTTACAGCTCAATGAGCCCATTTCACGGGGGCAGCGGTCGAGGCTGAGAAGAGACGTGAAGGCTTTCATGTTGAGGTATCAAGAGGAGCTCGACTCGTATGAAATTCAAATAGGTTTCTGCCGCAGATGGCTCTGTACCATTTTTCACACGTCTGACTGGGAGACATCCATAAATGCCTAAACCGATCTCTTGGCTCATTACAAAAAGGAGACGTAAATGTGTGATTTTTCTTCTTATAATCTCAACATGCTATGATATGCAGACAGCATTTACAGTACAACATCGTGGCCGTTTGATTAACGGTGTCACATATCTGGAGATGGTTGGACTGGAAGGAATTTTAAACACAGCACTGGGCTCTGTGAATGTGTTGTAAGCCTTTTTTTACTCATTCCTTACAGCTTGCAAAAGAAATCATTTTTGAATCTAAAAATTGTTGACAGACCTCCTTAATAGGAAGTAAATATTAGTTTTAGACTTAATACTGAGTAAGCAATAGCTTCCAGTGTGCAATAAATGATGCAAAAACCACAGATTCTTCTGGGTTGCACCCCCCCCCCCTTTTTTTTTTGCCTTCAGAACTGCTTTAATTCTTAATGGCACAGATTCAACAAGGTGCTGGAAACGTTTCTCAAAGATTTTGGTCCATATTGACATGACAGCATCACACAGTTGCTGCAGATTTGTCGGCTGCACATCCATGATGCACATCCTCTGCTCCTCCACATCACAAAGGTGCTCTATTGCATTGAGATCCGGTGACTGTGGAGGCCATTTGAGTGCAGTGAACTCACTGTCATGTTCAAGAAACCAGTTTGAGACAATTTGAGCTTTATGTGCTGCAATATCCTGCTGGAAGCAGCCGTCATAAAATGGGTACACTGTGGTCATAAACCAATGGACGTGGTCAGCAACAATACTCAGGTTGGGTGTGCTGTTTAAATGATGCTCAGTTGGTATTAAGGGGCCCACAGTGTGCCAAGAAAATATCCCCCACACTATTACACCACCAGCAGCAGCCACTGATACAGACAGGGTGGATCCAGTGCTTTCATGTTATGTCAAATTCTAACCTAAATGTCTGAATGTTGCAGCAGACATCGAGACTTTTCATACCAGGCAAGTTTTTCTGCTCTTCTCTTGTCAAATTTAATGGAGTCTGTGCAAATTGCAGCGGTTCCTATTCTTAGACTACACCCTACCTGGTGTGGTCTTCTGCTTCTCGTGCTCACCTGCTTCAGAAATGATCTTCTGCATAGCTTGGTCATTTGGGTGACTGCTGTCTTATCAATTCAAATCAGTCTTGCCTTCAAACTACATGGGAGACTCATTTCTTTTCAGGTACAACATAAAGTTGGCTAAGGTGGCAGCTCATCAGATCTCAGTGCTTCTCTCTGATAACTGACAAATATCCTCTATGCTGCTGTCGTGCAAAGTTACAGGGTTTTTTTTTTTGCACAAAATGACATATGCAGACACTTTCCATGAATTAAGAACACAGTCTTCACTTTCACACAGATCTTTGATGAGGAAGGTGCTTATAGCTTTAATGATCAATGGTGTTTAGGACAACTTTCCTGTTACATTTGAGAAGGCTGTGTGCTGCAGGCTCTGACATCTACATGTAAATAAAGGAACGAGGTTCCAGAATGATCAATGATGAACGCTGCTGAAACGTGAAGTGGGGTGTTTGAATGGAAATGCATTAATCCTGCTGGGAAATACCGAAATATAAACACACGTGATGAATGCAGAAATATACCATAATGCTAAACTTTAAATACATAATTTATCTCATAAGTCACTGCATGACAAAAGCACACTGTGAGTAATCTCCATGTGTAAGTTATGCCAACATGTTTATGATTTTCTTTCTTTGCTTGGTTTTTGCTTTAATGTAATGAAGAAATCATATTTTCTGTATCTTACTGTAGCATGTGCTAAACTGGGAATAAATGCTGTAACTAAGCACCGCCCCCCATCACGAGACCTGAAACAAGAATGTTATATAAGACATCGGTGACCAAGGCCCTGTACTATCTTCTGTTTCTCTCTCAAAAGACAACCTAATAGCAATATCCGTCTTTGGCTGAAACAAGACATTTGATGCCATCAATCACACAATGAGTGGACAGACAGGCCTCCTGAGATCTAAACCCAAACACCTCCACTGACTCCACAAGGCCAGACAGACAGCAATCTACAGTGTCTGATAGTGAAATCCTCAATGGTAGCAATGCAAGTAAAACAAAAGGGAAAAAGGTTATATATATATATAACCTTTATATATATATATATATATACACTTTCTCATTTAAATGCTGTTATCTACATAGAAACAATGTTTCCATGTAAATAACACTGCAGTACTTTGGGTCTCTGACATTCACACTGAACTTTTCCTACGTGTCCTGTGTCAGTCAGCAAAGAGATGATAAACATTCGTCAACAATATTCTGATTAACATCTGAGTGTAGAGACATTTTATGATACAGTCAGACAATTTATACTGTAGATGTTCAGAGCGTCACACCATTTTTAATAACAGAAGAAAACATGTGAAACTTTTCTAAGCAACTCAAAGACAGGCAGCTGGATGTGTGTAGATTTCACAATGTTCATATCCTAAAATGTCACTGTTATTGTGTGTGAGCTGCAACAGCATTATCTGTGTTTATACTGTAGTACTGCTATCTTTACTTACGTAAAGGATCTAATCTACTTTAGCTGTTCAGTCTTTCAAGATGTAATGGACAACAGCTCCAAATGATGCTAAAGTTGCTTCATGTCTGCTGGCTGTATAAATGAGCAGTATGGGTGTATCAGTCCTGAAAGGCCATTCCCATACTGTGCTTAGATTATTTTTACTGTTACAGAGTTGCTAGAAAAATAAGCTTTAATATCCACTAAAGCTGCTGAACTCATTTTCATGTTCCTGGAAACTGTGCCATGATAAGTCATTGATTCTCAGTTGTACAGAGAGGAGCTCCCATCTTGGAAATGATTTGTTTATGTGGAATTTCCAGATTTGTTAGTGTCTGAAGGGTGTTTCCCATGTTTTCTGTTGCTTAAAAACAATTTATTTTTACCATCAATCTATCTTCTTTAGCAAAAAATCATATTAAATGTGCTCTTTAAGCGTACTTGTCAATAGTTTGCATTGAATTTTAACCCATTGTTCCAACACTCAATCTAGAGTTTGTCTCCCCCAGTATCAGGCTGATAGTAACAGAGCAACAAGTCCATAAATGGTTATAGAAGCAGTGGTATTCAGGATACTACACTATGTGTAATATTTTCCAACTATTGTGAGAGTAACCTGCCTGTCATCATTACAAACCGCAGGCCACATGCTTTGCCCAGTGCTTTGTGCTTTTATAAGGTTTTAAGTTGAGCAGCCTTGGTCACAGTTCAGAAAACCTCTTCTGAGTTGATGGGCACACTCGTAATTTAAAGGTGAAGTATAAATATTAATGAGATGGCTCATTCAGAAGGACGCTCTTCCGCGAAGGATGTCCTGCAATGCCGGGCTGAAACCCAAAGGTAAACCAAACACCCCCGATGGAACAAAAAGTTCACCTATTCAATTCTTTATCTGCACAAAGGCTCGCAGCGGGCGAACCTGTTGGTGCTCGAGCCTCTGATGAGTGTGCGTGACAGTGAGTGATCACATCGGCAAAGGCGATGAGAGGATGATAATGAGCTGGAGAAGGGTGAGGGGGTAGGGTGATGCTGTTAGGTGTAATGCAGTTAGATGAGAATAACGCATCTAAATTAGACCTATTTCATATGTTCAAAAACACAAAATAAGCAAATTCCAGGCAATCGTGGATACTGATGCAACTTAATGGGATGCATAATCTTACTGCGGCTGTGAAGGAAGGAAGCACATAAAGATGGAGGTCTGTACTGTATATGCACAAATTATAAAGCCAATTACTTATGTGACATTTACTTAACTAGATGTCCTTTTATAGATGCAAGTTTATTTTACCCTGGAGGCTGCAGGCATTAGTCTGTGGGGATATGAGAGTTATGTCATATCCTGCCAACATAAACAATCTGAGACAAATAAGATGAATTTAACTATTAATTAACAACATTTAACAGCATTTTGTTTCGTCTCGCACAGCCTCATTCATAACAGCCTGGGAAAAGGCAGCTGCTAACAGGACAGGCAGTCTATTTGGGGATGAGGCAAATATGTCCAGAAAAATTAAACATGCCCTGTTGTATACAGTAATTCTCCGGCAATGAAGATGTAATATAAATTGAATGCCTAACCCATAACTGACGTTATCCGCAGTGATTGGATTTAAACATGCCACAGTTTGTCACTGCTTTATGTAATCATCAAACTGTCACCTTCCCTCAGGGTGCGCAGATCCTGCTGCAGATTTAAATTTGACAATCACTTCAGTCAGTGTGCACCTGCTTTCCTACTTATTCATCATCATTAATATTACAACATTAATGCCATAATACTGTCCATTTAATTCCATCTGCATACATCCGCAGGCCAATGCAGGACCTGCAGGTTTAACACCAGTACAGATATGCAACACATCATCATATAAAATGGGAACGAGTGAGTCTTTTCTCAAAGACAAACACATGAATTATGTAGCATTTTCTATTAGTTTAGTGTTGCTCTAGTTCAGAGCAACGCTTCCTCTGTAGAGATCTGATTGTGTGTGTTATTAAACATTTTCCTTCTGTTTTTTTCTTTCACTGTCAGCACACTACAGTTATCCATTATTACGTGTATTTATATCTGAACAGGTTATATTAATTCAGCACGAAAGTGGGCAGAGCAGCGGCATTTCTCATTATTCAGAGTCAACACAAATGCGTGTAAAATCACAGATTCATTACATTATGCATATGAAGATTAAGGAGGTGTTTTACATTTTATTATTTAATCATAACAATTATTCTACAGCTAATATTTGTATAGATTTATACTGTACACGCACGCAGGCGTGCTCAGCCTCTTATGTCTATATTAAGGTCTCACCTGGTGCCTGGATGACCTGAGCGAGCCAAATGACGACGACCAGCCCGACTCCACAGCAGCAGAACCGCTGGAAGGGCCGCCGGTGCCTCGCTGCTGTTTTCATTCCTCAGCCGGCCGCATATCCAGCAAAAACATCTGTTGCTCTCTTTCTGACACTTGTTTCACACTTTTACACCGCAAGGAGCTCCGAACAAACCACCAGAAGCAGCAGCAGTGGCGGCGGCGGCGGGAGCAGAAAGCGACTTCTCTGACAAGTTGTGTCAAAAAATCCCCGAAACGACAAGCCCGGCTTTTCCCCCCTCTCCAGGCTCAGGGGAGACGCTGTGCTGGTAATCTCCTCCACAGGTCCGGGGCGCACATAGCGAGGAGAGGCGCGAAAACGCTTTCTGGGTTCATGTGCACTGCCTGAAAGGTCGACAGCAGATCCCACAGAGAGGTGCAGCAACAGGAGGCGACATGCTCTGAGCCCCGTGTGCCTTCACTCTGCCTGTCTGCTCACGCTGTACGTTTCCCCCGTGCGGCCACCAGGCGACGACAAACGCAGACGATGCTGAGCAGATGAAATGTATCTGACAGCTCCACTTTTCCGAGCTGCGAACCAAACGCAGCGAGGTGTGACAGATACACGCGGCAACGTCTCAACGTCTGCCCACACCTGATTGGCTGAACGCACCTGGTTCACGTAATTATCTGGGGGTGCGAAAGACGGAAACTGGAGCTAAATGCATCAGTCACTTTAGCGTCCAGGGGGCCTTTAAGTGGCACTAAGACTTTTCTGTCGTTCACTTGTACTAAATTTGCAAAACACAGAAATAACAAGAGGCTGACTTTAGTCCTTTATATATGTGAAACTCTCCATTCTCTAGCAATTATTATTATTATTTAATCCAAGTAAAAGACTCACTGAGACTAGGGATGGCATGATACAACTTTTTTTTAAATCTCCTATACTGATGTTGGTCCTTCCACATGGTTGCTAGTACTAAAGATGGCGCTAGCTAGCAACCGTGATCATAACGATCTGAAGTAGAGAAAAAAATAACAGCTGAAATTCTGAACAGTAACCTCACAGACATGGTAGAGAGGAGAGCGGCGGAGGCATGGAAGCACATGTCAGTGACAATCCACTTCTGTCACAGCAACAGAGCAGTGAGGGTTTTTCTAACTCCTGATCCCCACTCTATTCCAGTAGGTGGCAGTAACGCAGCACTAAGCTCGTTTCTTGGTTAAACCCACGAGAAGAGGAAGAAGAAGAACAAGAAGCCGGAGCACTGTAAAGCAGCTAAACGGTGTTTAATGGATCAGATTTCATTTTTTTTATTCCTTTCCGATATCCGATACCGTAATTTAGGTCAGAATCAGCCTGATACCGATACCGAATATCAGATTGGTGCATCCCTAACTCAGACTGAGGGACAGATATTTCTTGAGGTCACATCCATCATTTATAGATAATTTGCAACAAATAAAGCATAACAATTCTATAGAGGTATCCATCCATCCATTTTCTAGGGGGCAGCAGCCTAAGCAGAGAAGCCCAGCCCAGATCTCCTTCTCTAGCCACCTCCACCATCCTGGAATGGAATGGCTGCACTCCTCACCCTATTTCAAAGGGAGAGGCCAGTACCCTTTGGAGGAAGCTCATTTCTGCTGCTTGTATTCGTAATCTCGTTCCTTCGTTCACTACCCAAAGCTCGGAACCATAGGTGAGGGTAGGGACATACTTGACAGGTAAATTGACAGCTTTGCTTTCTCGCTCAGCTCCCTTTTAATCACTACAGACTGCACCGGTCACAACAGATGCAGCCTCAATCTGTCTGTCAGTCTCCCGTTCCCTCCTCCCATCACTCATGAATAAGACCCCAAGATACTTAAACTCCTCCACCTGAGTCAGAGTGGGCACTCCACCCTTTTCTGAGGACCATGGTTTCAGAAAAGGGTGTTTGTTCCACTGTGAGCTTGAGGCCACCACCTGATGAAGCCAACAGGACTGCATCATCGGCATAAAGCAGAGATGAGATTCTGAGGCCACCAAGGCAGAAGCCTTCTGCGACTTGGCTACAGTATGCCTAGAAATTCTGGTCCAGCGTTCCGCAACCAGGACGAAAACCACATTTTTGGCACAACTGGTCTCAAAAGTGAAGCCCATGCTGAAATGCTTTAAATTTGCATTCTTCCTATTTGCCAGAAGGGGGTAACTACTCTGGTTGCAAAAAAGAGGTGAGGCTGTATTTAAGTCCATAAGAAAACTCACCAAATAAATTACCTTGTTAAATGCTTTACTAATGAGTTCATGCTCTCAATCGCTTATTTCAAGTTTTCTCTAACAGAACATGATCATCATTTTGTAAATGCTGGTCACATTTAAAACAATGTAGGGAAAGAGGGAATACTTTAGTATGGGGTTACCTGTGAGCCACGAGTCACTATCATATGAGCAAGCAGAGTGGTTGGCTTTCACATCCTGTCCTCACTCATGCTGTTCGGTTATAAAAAACCAAGATGGCTATGGCCAAAATGTCAAACTCGACTCCAGACAACAAATGGTTAACATCACTGAGGCTACATCCATCATTTATATAATCCAGTTTAAACCTGATGGGTTTTCTCTGGTTACCCCAGCATCCTCCTGACCAGATACATGTAATGTTAGGTTAACTGATGGCTTTAAATTGTACTTAAGTGTGTACGTTTCAGGGAGTGCAATCTTTCCAACACTTCTGCAACCCTAGTTGGATAAGACATAAAAAAAATTGATGGATAGGTTTTTTAAGGCAAAAGTGCTGGTGGTGTTCTTTCCACTTTGAGGGTATGCATTAGAGTCTTATTCCAATAAAACACACTGTTTCTTATGAGAACACGATGTGTTTATGTCCGAGGTTTAGCAGATGTTTTTATTTCCCTCCTTGTAAAACATTTAGGTATGTCAAGAAGCCCAAACAAAACAATGACAGGAATGAACTAGAGACCATCTTGCAAGTGGATCCCACCAGCCAGAACAACATCATGGAACATATTTACACACCAGATGAAGATACTTTGTACAGGAAGTAACAAATACATCAAAAGTATAGTTCTTTTCTTTTTGGATCAATGACTAAAATCATAACAAGCATGCAGACACAAATCTAAAATAATTCAAGAATTAAAGATCAGAGTTTGGAAAACAATGCAAGGTCACATGGTTATGTTAGCTAACATGTGTGGAGCTGAAAGGTTTTACCTTTTCATAAAGGTTTTCACACAGATAATCCTCTTAGGTGTCCACACTGTATGCATCGGGCCAGGTCTCCAACAACAGCATCCTGACAAATACAGTGAGGGTCGGAGAGGGCGATAGAGTCATAACTATACAACTCACACAATAAAGCATTATTGCCAGTTACTCTATTCTACCCATAAAGTTTGTTTTTGTTGTTGCCATTTAAACAACTATATTTTATCAGTTCTTGCATTAAGATGCATTAAGGTGCATTGTGAAGATGTTGTTCTCCTTGTTTCCATTTCCTGCAGGCTGCAAGCAGCAGGAGGAGACTTTGAAACTTCCCTCTTCCAGCGAGCTCCCCGTCAGAGCACCCTGACAGGCAACATAATATAGTGTTGCTATTATCAGCACAAGTCAGCCAAAAAATTTCGTAACACCAAATAACTTGTATCAAGTGATCAAGTTTTTTTTTCAGGACATTTAACTTTAGATTCATATTAATAAAAATACCATTTGAAGAAGCAGAAAAAAGTAACTTCCCTCTTTTGTTGCTCTATTAATTCTTTCCTAGTTCTTGAAAACAAACAAAATTAAAATGCTTAAATTGTGCATGGATCGCCTTGTCTGGAGAAACAAAGGCTACTTGTCACATGGAGTCCTTCCAGAAACAGGGTGAAGATTAAGAAACACTGTTGCAGTCCCGTCTGCTAATAATCCACCCTGCCAGGTTCCCAGAAAGACCCCAAACTCTTTTGCGTAAAAGTGGACTGTGTGATAGAAATGGTCTGGTTATTGTCTTCTTTTAAAAATTAAGATCTTTAAAAAGACCAATTTTCATTTTAGCAGAAAACATGATGTAGCCTCATTCAGCACCAGTAAGCCTGCAGTGCCCTGGAGTTTGTCATTTTTAATGTTTAACAGAGTTTATGGCAGGGTGGCAGGACCGTGATTAGTTTATCACTGGGTAGTGGAGGTGTTTTTATACGAGGTGTATCACTTATTAACAGACTGGTTACTTTACAAAAGTACTGAATTTGTCCACATGTGTGCATTCAAGAAAAAAAAACAATGCAATCCACAACCTGAGGATGAGTATTAGTATTTTAAATTGTTAAGATTTGTTTTCTTTTTTTAAGTCATTCCTGTGTTCAGTGGGGTTGAGGTCAGGACTGCAGGCAGGTCATTCCATCCTCTACTCCCAAAATCTGGAGGTACTCCCTGATAAGCTTTGTCATCTTGGAGGATAGAGTTCAGTCCCAGACTGTGGAGATATAGGATTGCCACTGGTTGCAAAATCTCAGTCTCTGCAGTGAGATTGCCTCCAATAGTGACGAGCCTGATTGCAAACCTACTGAATCTGATTCATGCGTCCAGTGTTAAGTCTACCTGGTGGCAGGAAGTCTGCACGGGCAGTCTTACAGCAGGCCTCATCTACTTGTTGTGGCTTGGCCATTTAAAATCCAACATACAACATACACACACACTCTCTCTCTCACACACACAGGCCGGCTCTGTATTTACAGAACACAGATGAGTCAAACTGGCGCTAAGCCCTTGAGCTGTTTGTGAAATGTAGCCCCTAGTGACGACTCCTGCGCTCCAACCCCAAATAAAGACATAGACCAGTGCATTGTTGTCATCAGTTCTCCTCCTGGTGTCAGGGCAGGGAAGATTAAGTGTTTTGCTGAGGCTGGTGTTTAGGAAAGCCTTCCAGAGGACAA
Source organism: Apistogramma diplotaenia (assembly GCA_015052665.1). Lineage (NCBI taxonomy): Eukaryota > Metazoa > Chordata > Actinopteri > Cichliformes > Cichlidae > Apistogramma > Apistogramma diplotaenia. Next base: position 24,603 of record VOQJ01014952.1, read on the forward strand.
AGTCCTGGGAAATGTTTGTATCATGTTGTCGTGCTGTATTATGATTGTGGAACAAGTTGTGGAAAATGAATGTCTTAGCTCACGCTGCATCAATTCAGGGAGATGGGAATGTACATAAAATCGGGATTCAAATTATATCATGTCACCTAAATGTATGATGTCTACTTCCTGAAATTCAAAGAAAGATACAGGGTTCTGAGGGGGGGGGGGGGTTTTTGGGTGTTGTTTAAGAAACCGGGGCCCTGTGGGGAAAAAGGGGGGGGGTG